>VNJS01002743.1:0-75451 GCA_008042575.1 Drosophila watanabei | reverse complement strand
ATAATCGTAATAATCTATTTTCCTGAGGGGAGGGTATTAATGATCATTAAACTTTTACATGATGGTTATAATGAGGCAAATTAATGCCCCCACTTCTGATGCTAAAGTTGATAAAGATGTGAATTGAAACAATAAATATTTTATCGTATTTCTAATGGAATATGGTGTATTTTGATTGTAGCTAAATAACCATCTATTTGAATCGATTTGTAATCGATTTTTTCATAAAAACACATGGAAAAGTTTGACTTTTATCGACAATGGGACTGTCATAGTTCCAAAGACTTCAGCAATTAGTTCCTTATAGGTCACACTGTAGTAGCCTTGAGGATTGGCGCGTTTTTCTTGCGGCTTATCCTGCCTGGGCTTTGAGTGCCAAGACATCGCACTAAATATATATATATATACATATATATCCTCCTATATGCGGGACGCGGGCCTAATTTATGGCGAATTCGCAGGTGCGCGCGCTTTACTTGAAAGCTGTCAAAGACCGCGTTCCTTGCCACAACAGCAGCAACAACTACAGCAGCCAACAACAAAGTAATTTCCCAGCAAGGACCTCAGGACTAAAACAAAAGCAGAACCCACACAAGCACACCACACACATACACACAGCTCGAGGGGGAGCAGAACGTGACGTCTGTGTGTGGGTGCTTTTTGGCTGGCTGTGTGTGTGCGTGTGGTGGGGCGAGTGGGCGAGCGAGGAATCCTTGCGGTGCAGCGAAAAGGGGAACTCCCGAACGCCCGAAAGGACTTTTGAACTGGTTGGTGGTGGCAATGTGAACGAACTGGTAATTATCAACATCATCGTTGCAACTTTAGTTTGACCCAAAAATCACAATAAATAAAAGTGGCGGATGTGTGTATGTACGGGACATGTGTATGGGTGAGGGATACTCGTACTCGCGAGTGTGTGTGTGTCAAGAAGGGCAGTGGGTTGGCCACTTGAAGTGCGCTTTTCCTCTTCTTATTCGCCCCTCCCCCCCTTACTGCCCTACTGGCCACATAAATTTTCATTATTTCATTTCGCATTTTTTCGTCTCCGTAAACTACACACAAACACACACGCACACAGAGAATACAAGTACAAATCCTTACGGTTTCTGTTTCTGTTGCTGTTGCTGCTGATTCTCTTCTTCTTTTGGCTGCCTCTGGCCAAGTACCGTTACTCTGCGTGGTCTTTGCTGATTTCTGCTTCTGCTTTCGCTTCTGCTGCTGCTGCTGCTGCTGCTACTCCTCCTTGTGCTTTATTTTTCGGCTTTCAGCGATTTTCGTGGTATTTACATTTACACACTCCCGCACACTCGCACACTCTCACTCACTGGGACACATTCAGCTGTCGTATAAGCTGACTTTCACATTGCACTTGCACGACAATTTTCAATCGCAGCGAGCAGTCGCGCCGCCATATATGTAGCAATATACAATTACGCTGGATTCCCACGTTTGGCTAGTTCCCTGCTCTGCTATGGCTATATCTCGGATTCGTTGTCGAGCATCGTTGTGCGGCTGTGGCTATGGCTACGGCTGTGTGTATATATATGTACGTTATTTTGGTTGTATCCTGCGAGCGGATGTCTGATGACGACGGATACGGATGATTTCTGGCGTTCGAGCGATTCCGTTTGTTTTTCGGGGAGCGTAACGTTTTTACACTCTAATTGACGGGAGACTACTGAGCGTATGAGTATCGAAATGGAAGTGCCACTTGGCAGGGCCACAGAGAGGAATAAAGAAAGCGAAAGAGAGAGAGAGAGAGTGAAGAAAGGTAGCCGGAGGAAAAACACAAGCCCTCGGAGAGAGAGCAAGAGCAACCGGAGCCAGAGAGTCCTTGGTCCTTGTGCTTGGCTGTTATTGTAATATCCGTTCGGACGATTATCCGGCCATGAAAAGAGGCGCCAATTCAATTCGCACAGTTAGCTCGGCTAATAGGGTTGCCAGGGTGTCATAGCTAATTTATAAAGTTTTATTTTAAATTCCGAATTACAAATAACGTAACATAAGTTTGGGTTGAGTTTATGATGATTTTAACTTTAAATTATAAACCTTATTAAGTACGTCATAGGTACTGTTCTCATCGTGCATATTTATTTATAAAAAATATTAATAGTCAAAATTGTTAGCCACTTAATTAGTAAACACCAAACACTTGGCAGCCCTAAACTTTCACCCAACTCCACGTTCTCTCTCCCTACCTCTCACCACGCTCTCTCCCAGCTGCTCTGCTCTCTCCCACGCACGCATGCGCTTCCAGAAAGAGCGACCAAACAATTCGGGCACGCACTGTCAAAGGACTATGCCAGGACTCTGTGAGAGGCAGAGAGCGAATGTTAAACAACAGCGTTTCGCTGGCAGCGAGTTAACAGTTAACAGCACAATAAACACCTACGGAGAGCCACCGACACTTTAAGGGACATAAGCCCATAATGAACTCGACGACACGCGTGGACAAAAACAACACGAGACGCCTTGGGCGGGGGGCTGGGCCATGGGGCGGGGAAGGGTACACTCTGTGTTTGTGTGCAGTGGCCAGTAAGTCAGCTGATCGGGTTCCAAGGGTTGTTGAAGGGTTGTTGTGTTTGCCTACCAAAAGGAATGGATAAAAAAAAAACACACACATATAGGCGACGGGGACAGGAATGTCCAGGCCAGGACCTTTGCCTCCTCCTACGATGGTAACCGAGACTTGGCAAGTCTGCGGCATTTCTGTTGCTGTTTTTTGTTGTTGTTGTTGTTGTTGTCGTCGTTGTCGTCGGCGTTGTTGCTGCATTGACAAGTCAACGTTACTAATGACCCGGCGCTATTCATGACCCCCGACAAAGGCAACGACATACAGTATGCTGCTTTATTTGTGTATGTCAGCACTGGAAGAAAAATTCTCTGCAGGATTGGTTACTATACAGGAGTCTATTTTTTGTTTAACTGGAAGTTTAGAAGAAGCTTTTAATTTTGTTTTAAGTTGGGCATTAAACTTTAAGGAAGGAACCAGGCTTGGAAAAGACTTTTATGCCTGAACTCGGTCATTAACCAATTGTCATTTTAAAACTTATATTTATTATCAGGTGGTACTTGTGTTGAAATAATAATTTAAATGACAAGATACCCAATGTTTTTGGTTCAGTGTTTGTCCTTTGTTGACGGCTTAGTGGGTGCATTCCCCCACTCCTTGACAAAGAGCCACCCCCTTGGAGTTGCAGCAAATGAGGCATTAATATCCAGCCGGAGACCCACCGAGCCCAGAAGCAGGACCTCTTCCCTTTCGCAGGCCCCCGGGCTTCGCTGCCTGCACCCCGGCTGGCTTCCAAAGCCATGTTTTCGAGTATGTCAGGGCAAATATTAGTATTCCACTTCAGTGTGAGCATTTTGTAATGGAAAGTGTTGTTGTCGTCGTCGTAGTTGTCGTTGTCGTTCCGCTGCATATCCATCAGAGGAGCAGCCAAGCGCAAGTAATGTGTCACATTACAAATGTTGTTTCCCATCCCATCCCCTGCCGCGTTGCAGTTGAAAAACAAAAGTATTAACCACTCAACTAGCTGGAATCGACACAACCGTAGAAGCAATAAGCGGCACTTTATTAACTTATCAAGCAGAAGCGAAAATCATGGCGACGGGCGATTTGCTATAAGTATTCGTGGGGCACTGGGGAGAGCGGAGGATTAGTGCAGCAGCAGCAGGGCATTCGTGTAGAAGACCAAGGCCAGATCGCTTATGTGCTGACTATCGCTGTCATCGGCCAATATATCCTTCGGCGGGCACTCCCCCCCAGCCAGCCAGCTGCCAATTTCCATTACGTTGCGCCAGTTTACAAACTCATTGTAGCCAAACAGCCCGCAGATGGTGGCTGTGGCGGCGGCGGGCAGGCAGGTGTGCAGGTGTGCAGAGATATGTGTCAGCGATATAAGCAAGGATAAGTGTCTGACTCACCTTGCTCCAGATATAGATCGCGATAAGCGGATGGCAGCCCCAGGCTCCGGATGGCGTTCTGTTCACGCTCAACCTCATCGCACTGAATCCTCGCCAGCAGCTCGTACACCTTTGGGGGGCTCAGGTGTGGGGCACACGCCTGATGCTGCAGCACGTACAGCAGCAGGACTCTGGGCGGTTATGGATAAGGATTGGGTTTGTTCGGGGATTCTAGTAGTAGTACTTACTGGTGAGTCCTCTGGTATCCGTAAGCGGGAGCATCGCTGGTTAGCAGCTCCAGACACTTGCTGGAGAGCAGCTTGCAGTTGGGCGGCTTTAGGTTTACAATGTCACGCAGGCAGATATCTGCATTAGAGGATATATTATATTACATATTTTGTTTCCTTTTTCCTAAAGACCTCACCCGACAACGTCCTGTTTAGCTGCCCCTCATTCACTACCTTCGAATAGATCTCCGCCAGCTGCTCGTACTCCCCGTTGGCATCCAACTCGCCCAACTTCAAAGAGGGAGGCAGTAGCAGGACATTTCTTTGGAACGCAATGCTGAGGACTGCACAAAAGTGAATATGAGTGCACATTTAAATTAATTGCAGGCGCAGCGAAATATCCTTACTTTCCCCCTGGACACCCTGCTCCTGGACCACACCACCCGATCGCTCCCGGATGTCCTCCATCCTGTGCAGCAGATGGTAGTAGAGCTGGCGCTCATATCGCGTGGGCGCCTTGTAGCGCAGCTTCTCTGGAATTGACATGGACAGCGCATAAATAAACAGGCACATCCGTCATCCGTATCGCGAGTGCACGGTTCATTAGGCTCACGTTTTATCAGGAACTGCGAGAGCAGCAGGGCGAACGTGGAACTGGCACTCAGCCCTTGGCCGCAGGATAGCCCGTCCAGGAGCCGGTAGATGCGATGCGGTAGCTCTTGGTCAGTGTCCCCGAGAATCGGGATCAGGCAGCAGCACCCGCTAACGGCCAGTATCAGGCTGAAGAGCTTCAGGTCCAAGAGCAACATGTTGTCGGCTTCCCAGCCTGGAGGCTTCTATGCTTTGGCTCCATCCCGGCCACATCGAAGTCACATCGGACGGGTCTTTGATTTCGCCACTTCATGAAGATTAATCGAGACGCATTTGTTCCGGCCGCCCAGTGCGGGGGCGAGCCGGTCGGCAGCCGGCTCTCTTATTCGTCCCCGGGGGTGCGAGGTATAAAGTTTCTCATATTAATCACAATTTACAACTTGAATACATTACGCAGATTGAAGGATTCGCTTTCAGTTTTGAAAGGAACTTGGCTCTGGTACGGATAGCATTTGAAATCATATATATATATATATATTTATAAGCACGAGGACCAAAACAAAAGCCGACAAATGAATTTATAAAATGTAAATAAAATTAATTTATTGGCCAAGAAAATAAAAAGATAAATTCCAATTTCGGAAAATGAATTAGGAAGCTAGAAGTTTAAGGTATATTCCCAAACATGAGCTTGATTAGCGTATGTTCTTAACCAAAAATATGTATAATTCTTTGGGACTTAAAAATGCCCCCTAAAATAGTAATAAATGCAAAATTTAAGATTTTGTTAGCTGATGTAACGAAATATTTACATATGTAACATGTAAATTATTTGTAATTTTACCTGCTTTCTACGAGTTTCATATTTTACATGTAGGAATTGAATATCGCATTTCGCTATAGTACTATCGACAAGAATTTTCCTTACGTCAGGTATAAAACTCCTTTTGTTCGACTACATTGCAATAATTTATCGTTTCAATTATGTTTATTTTATTTATTAATTTGTTTTTGAATTTGCCGCGAAACACAAAGCTATCGATACCTGTTCGACAATATAATTAAAAATAGTAAGAGTTTTTACGGATTAAAAATTATAACAATTAGAACCAAAATCTTATATTTTTTGTTGTCCAGATATAAATATCTTCACTGTTTACAACAACGTAAAATATATTTAATAGACCGATAGTCAAAGTGCAATCGATACTGCCATCGATGACTTGCCTGCTCTAACTGTCACCTCTATTTGATAAATTTTCTTTGTGTAATTTTTTGTAGTGAAAATCCGCACAGTTAAAATACATTCAAACGGCTTAAATCAGCGACCCAAAAGCGTTTCCAATGTCGGAGAACAAGGAAGAGACACTGGCGAGCTTCCAGGTAAGGCCATTCAGATGCCAGCGAGCAGAAGTCTCTCAACTTCGCTGCGCACATTGCGCTGCGCTGCGATGTGCGTGCTGGCTGTGTGGGTGACTTTGAGGAAAAACTCCTCCGATATCGGACTAAACATATTGACCACCGTCTGACTTGGTGCACTCCGCAGAACATCACGGGCATCGACGACGTGGGTGAGGCCTTCTCCCACCTGGAGGCCGTCAACTGGAATCTAATGGTGAGTGTGCAGTGTTCCTTTGTTCGATCATATCCGCACATGCGTGGTCACAATGGCTAATTGCGTCTTCCTTGGCCCCTTCGCAGGATGCCCTGAGTCGGGTGATGCCCCACGATGATGCGCCGCTGGCCGGACCCATCCAGCAGCCGGAGCCGCCAGCCAGGAGCCGCCTGGCCATGGAGAGCACCAACGGCTTCCTGCCGCCTGGCTACGACGAGATGCCCGGGCCGTCCAACGCGGGATTCTTTGCGGCCCTGGAGAACCGGAACCAGAACCTAACCATGCACCAGGCACAGCAACAGCAGAGATTTCCCAGTGAGTTAACGTGATTGCGCTGCTTTTGAGCCTTGTCTTGAAATGTATCTACTATAGCGTCACAATTGCTAGCCCAGCTCACGTCGGGCATTAACCTGGACCCCGTGTCCAGCCACAACAACAACCAGAATGTGATTGCATTCAACATCCACTTCAACCAGCAGCTCTACCGCCTCCGCCTGTCCTCGGAGGCCACAGTTGGTAAGGCTACTCGCGTAAAACCATCGAGGATTCCCATCTAATCAAGATGAAATTTGCAGAGCAACTGAAGCGCAAGATCTATGACGTGACCAGTGTCCCTGTGTGCCGCCAGGCCATACGCGGCTGGCCGCCGTCCAAGGCCAGCGAGGCCCAACAGTCAGACGCACGCATCGGCAACCTAGACCTCGCCCCGGAAAACGAACTGATCCTGGTGGACCTCACCGACGACGGTTTCATGGATACCGAGCAGTGAGTGATCTCCTTGATGTCTTCTTCTAAAAAAGACTTATAACTCGATTAACTCTTTTAGGGACGAGGTGACGCAGCGGTCGGATAAGATATTTACCATTCACATTCAGTTCGAGTCCGAGTCGCTCACATTGAGCCTGCCCGGACGCACGACGATGCAGGAGCTCAAGATGAACGTGTTCGACATTAAAAGCATACCAGTGCGCCACCAGGAGTGGACTGGCTGGCCCAGCGACTGTGACAACGAAACCACACTGGCTGTAGGTCGACCTATAAACTCATTCCGATCAAGCTTTATTTAATGTTGCGATCATTTCAGCAATCCGGCATTGAACTGTCCCACAGATTTGCTGTGCGGAGTACAGCGGGTGCGGCCCAGAACTCCACTTCCAACCAGCACAACAACACGTTCGAGGTGGTCAACGTGGACAGCGAGAGCTCGGCGGATGAGTTCGAGGATGCCACCGACTTCAACAATGCCGAGTACATATTCACCGACTCACCGCCCACACAGCCGCTCAATAGGCACTTAAGTGAGCTTAGATCGATAGTAACTTGGCTTGGCAGGGTTTTAAAGAGTCCTTTACTTTCCAGTACCAAACAATGTAGACGACGAGACAAGTGGCTCCACGCAGTTCGTCGAAAACTACAAATCGCTATACGGAGAGCCATGTCCAGAGTTCTTTGTGGGTAGTTTGGAGAGCGCCAAGCAGAAGGCCTGCCTTAAGCCCGCCAAGGAGGTAATTGTGGTCATTATTAGCTTCTTGAAGCTCTTTGTTGTGCTGACGTCAGTTACACCTTAACTTTGCAGCGAAAACTTCTCGCCATTTACTTACACCACGGCAAGAGTATTCTCACCAACGTTTTCTGTGATCAACTGATGAAGCATGAGAGCATTATCCAGACCTTCAAGGAGAAGTTCATCCTGTTCGGCTGGGACTTGACCTACGAGAGCAACAAGGACATGTGAGCTAGAACCGAGAGTTATCTTTTCCATTTACTAATGCTTCCCCAAATGCGGCTCGCAGGTTTCTTTCCTCGCTGACGGCTTGCATTAGCAGCAATGCCTCGCTGACGGCCAGGAACATCAAGCTGGACAAGCTGCCTGCCATCATGCTGGTGGGCAAGAGCCGTCAGTTGGGCAGCAACTGCGAGGTTTTATCTGTGATTCAGGGTACGTCGAAGCGAATCCTTTAAGCTGGAACTTTTTGACATTTTAATCTGTTTTAAGGTAACATTGGACTGGATGACTTGCTAACGAGGCTCATTGAGACCTGCGAGATGTTCGAGGAGCAGCTGCAGGTGGAGATTAGACAGGAGGACGAGCGCGCCGCTCGGGATCAGGTGAAAGCGGAGCAGGACATGGCCTACGAGGCGACCCTGCAAGCCGACATGGCCAAGGATGCTGCAAAACGCCAGAAGGAAGCTGCCCAGTTGGCAGAGCGCAAGCGCCTGGAGTCCGAACGAGCCGAAGAAGATGCTAGACGCGAGTCCATAAGATTAGTTGTAAGTTGAGGTAGCATCCTTCTATTTGAGAGTTATTTTAAAGAGTATGTTTGCCCGCAGGCTCAACAATCGCTACCTCAGGAGCCGTCCGAGCTGGAGGCGGGCATTTCCAAAATTCGCGTGCGCAAGCCCACCGGCGATTTCCTGGAACGTCGCTTCTACACCAGCAACAACCTGCAGGTTAGTGAAGAATTAGCTTAATGCCCAAGATTGTCATTAACTGGAGTATGTTCTTTTAGGATCTTCTCAACTTTGTGACCGCCCACGGATTCCTCATCGAAGAGTACAAACTAATCAGCAGCTGGCCGCGACGTGATCTCACGGCGATCG
Source organism: Drosophila watanabei (assembly GCA_008042575.1). Taxonomy (NCBI): domain Eukaryota; kingdom Metazoa; phylum Arthropoda; class Insecta; order Diptera; family Drosophilidae; genus Drosophila; species Drosophila watanabei. The sequence continues at coordinate 66,511 of VNJS01002743.1, read as the reverse complement.
AGAGCAGCCAAACGTTGGAGACGCTCAAGCTGTATCCGCAGGAAACGGTCATTCTGGAGGAGCGATGATTCCGCTCGTTACGTTAAGGCAATTTCGTTTTGATTGGGTTTAGTTCTCGCATTATTAATATTTCAAAACTGTAGAGTTATCTATCATTTACTACGTACTCTTATTGCGCGGATTTGGCAACGAGTCTATTTAGAAAGCATACACAACCACACACAAAAAAAACACACCCCAAAAACACACATATACCTATATCTATAACGATAAAGATTACTGATACTGATTAGCGGCAGTTAGGCGTAAATGTTTTATACAACAAGCTACATATTAAACATAGGAGATCCAGCATAATCCGATCGAGCAGCACGTCCCGTCACCGAGCCCCCACATAATATGCATATAGCGCAGCAGCAGCAGCAGCAGAGCAAATGGGGAAAGGCATACAATGGCAGCGAATAAGAGAGAGAAAAACAAAATAATGCATTTATGTTGGCTTGTTTTACTTTATTAATAATAAATTATATAACATGTACTGAACGCTCCGCCCCAAGTTACACTTGCGCCTAATTACACATAACAACACAACGCTGGAGGGGGGAAATGGGGGGAGTGGGGCGTGGGGCGTGGCAGGGCAGAGCCGTGAGCGGAAGGAGTTAAAAAACAAGGAGCACACAGAACAGATACGAGTATTGGGAGGAGGTGGAGAAGGAGGGACGACAGGTTACACACGGTGCCACCATCCGCATCCAGATTCGGTGTCTAGGACTTGCCCAGATATTGTTCGATGGGCGCCAGCACCACCAGCAGGATTAGCACCACAACAAACAGGACGAGCACCACGGCATACACTCCAAGCAATCCCTTCCGCATGCCCGCGTACTGAAAATGAAGGATTATAGAAACCCGATAACAAATTCGATCATTCATTTACTAAGTTAGCTCCTTTTGATATTCCAAAAGAGGTTTTCGGGAGGTTTCACAAATATGTTTATTAAAATTAATTGACTTTTGTAAATTTCCAATGATTTTCAAAAATAAACAGCCTTGAAATATATAATCAAAATACATGCACGAAACACTCCAAAAACCCCTCGATTGATATTATGTAAAAGCTTCACTTACCGGCGCATCCATTTTCCTTTCCATGCTCATGCCATTCCTCATGGCATGCTGATGGTGGTGGGACAGGTCACCCATTTGGAAGTTGTTCGCCCGCTGGCTCAGGTGTCGCTCGGAGGCCATTCCGCCGACCTGCCAATGATTCATACACAGACCGATCTGCACGTTAATGGACGTAGCCACCAGTTCTCGGGGGGATGATGGATGACGGATGAATTAGTATCGAATGAATGGACTTTTAGGGACACACAACTAGAACCACTGTACAGGCAGGCGATGCAGGGTCTACTCTTTGTACACTTTCGGGTCACATGAGAAAAAGGGACTAGGACTAGCCCTGGGAGGGATACACTTACGGAGAATATCAGGTGAACGAGGACGTGCACGACCACAAAGCTGACCAGGATCCAGTCCATCCACTCGGGCAGCTCGGCCTTGGGAAGTTTCACCGAGAAGAAGATGGTCACAACTACCAAAAGGAAAGGGTTTTCGGATTAATATCAAGTTCGTAATTAAAAAAAATAACCTTTAAAACCTACTTCCCAGAATGTGGGCCAGGTTACCGCCCAGCCAATGGCCCCAGTTGAAGTACGGACGATTCTTGTCATTCGGTCCCGGACGGAACAGAGCTCCGATTGGCTGCAGGAAGCAGAGGATCACCGTGATCAAACCGATGATCGAGTGGGCGTGCCACACGGCTCGCTTCAGCTCCACCCAGATGAGCACATAGGCGGCTATCGTGAGCGACCAGGTGGTGACCATGAGGAGGCGATGCCAGGCGAACCACTGGTCCTTGCCACAGCTCTGGCTGCCCACCCACGTCTGCTTGAAGTAGCGCGCAAAGATGATGCCCAGCGAGGTGGTTCCGATCCAGGCGGCGATCATGAAGGCGCCGTGCAGCTGTACCAGCAGCTTGCTAGATCCACTCAGATCCTGCACCTCCGCCAGATTGATGGCGCTGCCCGATGGCAAGCGTCCGATGTCGTGGTAGCCCACGCTGTTCTCCTTCAGGCTGCTGCCGGAAGCCACCAACAGGTGGTACTTTCCATTGCGCAGATCGAAGGTTTTTCCCTGGACAGTGGTCACCGCATCCCGTTGCACCCGGCAGTAAATGACGCCGTCGACAAGAGAAGCGTCCAGCAGGCGGGCAGAGTTCTGACCCTGAAATTGTTAATAAATTAAAAGCAATTAGCAACTTAATACTTTTCAAAATGTAATTTGCAATTAGGGAAGTTAATAAACTTTTAATGGAGACTGAAAACAGCTCCAGCCGCTCGAAAACTTACCACAACGGATCGCATAGCCGCATAGGGAGTGGCAGAGGTGTAGGATGAGTACAGGTTTACCCTTCCGTTCTCGGGCACACACTCGGTGGTCAGATCTTCGCCCATTTTGGCATCCTCGGAAAGACCGACAGCCACATAGGCGGCATTAGTGCCTGGAATCGCATTAAAATCAAAAGAGCTCTTCTTTCCTCCTCCTTATTAATGACTCACCTCTGCCAGATTGAATCTCAAACTCATAGATATCGCCACGCACCGTCACCACCGCGACGGAGGTACAGGTCTTGGATGACACACAGCCGTCGGGGAAGCCGAAGCAGTTCTTGCTCTGCCCGCACCCGTTGTAAATGGGATCAGAGGCGGCGGCAGCCACATTGTTGGGCGCCACATAGCTTGGCGGGACATAGGGGGCACGGGTTGTTCCCGCAGAGGCCGGAGGGCCTTGGGTTGGCAGTGGAGCAGCCGACAGGTCACGGCGGACTATCTGGACGGGCTGGGAGGGAACACCCACCCAGAATTCGTTGTAGGATTGAGCAATAGTGGCACTGCGGAGAATATTTATAATAAATCTTAGCAAGCTCTTGGTAGTTAAAGAAAATATGACTCACTTGAAGATCACTTGACCGAGAAAGTCCACCGGGGACTGCCACTCGAGGAGCACCTGCTGCTTGGCTCCGGCATTGCTGTGCGTTGCCGAGTTGTTCACCGAGTTCTCGCAGTTCATCAGCTTGATGGTTCCATCGCGGGCAGCGCCGAACTGTCCCACGATCTGGTAGGGAGGATTCCGATTGCGCGCCTGGATCATGTAGCCGCCGAAGCTCAGGCCCGCCGGCACGCCCGTGAGATCCACACGAAGCGTCTGGCCTTGGCCGACAGTCGTGGCGGAGGTCTCCACGCTGAAGGGCGACACGCTGCTCTGGGGCAGCACACTGCCGCCGGAGTGGAACGGCAGCATGGTGTCACACACGGTTTCCGGAGCACCTTGCGGGAGACTCTGGCCCGGATCCGGCCAGGTGGCCACCGCCAGCAGCGCCGTCGCCAGCGCCAACCAGCCGCGCATCGTCAGCGGCAGCGTCATCGTCATATAGCACCTGTCGTGGCAGAGACAATGCGAAACTCTGAGTTGGTATCGAATCGGAATGGAGTGATCAGAAGCGAACCGTGTCCCGGCTTCCGTTGCCCGTTGACTCTCCCCTGTTCCCTACTCCAAAATAAAAACAATCTGTAACCATCGTCAGACATTCGTCATTTCCATCTTCTGTCGTCTGTCGTCTCTCGTCTGTTTAATTACCATGCCATAAATAATTGCCCCTCGGTTATCGGGGGCACGTTTCCAGCGAACCCAACCGCACAATGGAGTGCGGGGAGTATGTGTATCTGCACTATATATCTACATACTCGATAGCAATCAAACTATTGACAGAAGGGTTCTAACTTTTGGGGTGGCTCCATGACGGGGAGTTGAACTATGATATCATATGATTTAATACTCATTGCATTTTACATTCAATTGTGAAGGTTTAATTCCTACATTTCCCATAGGAATACATTAAAGAAATTAATCGAATCACTTAATGTAAATTACAATTGTTTAATCTGAGATACAATGCTTAGTTTTTACTTCCTGTTAATGTTTTGAATGCTTCCCAAATCTGTAGTTAAATCACTTAATTATTATTATATTTCTATCAACTAAAGAGATGTTATGGCAAACCTTAAAAACATATTTAACCTTGACTTGAGATCCTCTAAGCACATACATTTCCTGAAACAAGCAGCTGCTTAGTAACCAGAAAAGTAAATTAAACACTTCATTCACTTTGCTGTTCACCCTAAATCAAGCTGCACTCAATTAATTACGATGCCACCCGATATCGGTTGAGATTGTGTCCCAGCGATAGGGCTCTATATTTAGAGGGGCGGCGGATGTAACGCTTAACACCGTTTAGCTTTCAAAACTGGCCACTCCGGGCTTATCACCTCGCTGCTCCTGGTCGTCAGGCATCGCTGCGTATGCGTAATGTTTGTAACAAGCGCAAATATAGTACAATTATTAGAATAATAAATCGAGTTAATGGTTTGGCGGTTAACTAATTAGCCGCTAAGCTAGTGGGGGCAATAAATTAAGCGTTTACTGGACTGTACGCAAATCGCTCGCCGCCTGTCAAGGGAGTTTTTTACGGGGGCCGCCGCAACTTTTTGAATATGCTTCGATCGCCCCCGAGTTGTTGATATTGTCGATACTCGCGGGTGATCGCCACATTAACGAGGTCAGTTCCCTCGTGTCTGAGTCAGAACATGACTTTTGCTTTCGTCCCCATGATCTCGGATTCGGATTCGGACCGATGAGGAAGTGAGTGGGCACAATACATATATTATGGTGGCTAGCTGGTATTTTCCCATGTGCTGTCGTGGAATACAGATGAAGGTGATTCATCGGCGAGCGAGCGAGTCTGGGTTCCCTCTGAACTGCCCGCTCCGTGCCGAGAATGTGAATTGAACTTGAATTTGAAAGCGTTTACGATTAACCTTGGGCTGTTTCGTATCTGCGCCATCCATATATGTGTGTTTTTTTATACGCATTTGCCTTTCTTTGAAATGCCAGCCAAATGCTAATTAAAGCGCGGCTCAAGCTCGATACACTCATTGTTTTGGGCCTTATTTTTGGCATTTTAATAAAGCTTTTGATATACGTATAAGAACCGCACAATGGGCGAGGCCTTGGCAGTCAGAGTTATATTGATTGCCAGTGATTTATCTAAAGAGCATTCACATTCACCCAGACCTTCGCTTTGGAGCTATCTATCTGTCTATCGGCAGGTGCATACACATGTTTCTCCGGCGGTAGTTCGTTCCCCAGAAGGTAAAGTGAAAACCGAAAGACCGAAAAGAAAAGAAATTTCACTGCCGTCGTTGCACAACAACAATAAACGATAAATGCTTTCCATTAAATTCTTGGCACATTAATAAGTGTTTCGCCAGCCATATAGCCGTTGGCCCCCATGGAGGAGCTGCGACTCGGACTTGTGGCTTTTGTTTTTGAACGTGAGACAAAACTGATTAGCGACTTTTCCACAGCAACAATGAGCCATTATGTGGGCCCAAGCCCGAGCCCGAGCACTTGACTCTAACATGTTCATTGTGTGGGCCATATAGTGTTGTATATATCTGAAAATATATATATATTGCATATATGCACACATAGACCTGGTCATGCCCTTGTTAAAAAGCCAGTTTTGAAACCCGTACAGCAGCGAATAATCGCGATTTGAATGCTGTCCGTGTCGGTGTGTGGAATATATCCACTCGAACGTATTTGACAGCCCAACTCTAATTGCTCCGATCAACGTTTAAGCCTGGGTTTGGCCATATTTGAAAGGTATGTAGATCGCAAAAGGTAAACGACTCCGATTGTTAACTGCCGATTCATCCACTTGACGGCTTGCGTAAGGTGGTTCCCTCTCAAGTGACTCGCTGTTTATGCTCATAATTGGCAATCGCAATGTAAATTGATAAGATTGGACTTGACTTTGGTTAGTCCTAGTATTTATCACCTAATCACTCCCAGAAAACTAGCCTATATCTTCGTGTATTTTTACTGCCTTTATCAGCCGTTAAGCGTGTGCCGTCGTCTGGGTTATTCCGGTAACTAACTGAAACTATTGGCTTTTGACCCCAAGAATGGGGGGAATGGTGGTGGGGATCCGGTCAAGGTGGTCAGCATAGTTCCTTTGCCATGGCAATTGGCCATTGCAACCAATCTTGGCCGGACATCGCGTGCCAGCACTTGTGTAAACTGGGTTACCTGTGACCTGTTGTGCCGCCCCTTTTCCAGGTATCCAAGCAGCTCGATGTCCCTTCCTCCAACCGAATGACTAGTGAATCAACCAAAGGAGGTCTCCGATTGGGGTGGGTTCTATATAGTAGCCTATAGCAGGACCCCGTTCGGGTTCTTTGCATACGGAAAGAGATTGATCAACATTTGCTCAATCAACGTGGACTGGCATGTGTCAAAATGGGTTCCAAATTAACGCTTAGTCGATAGGTGGAAAGCATTATAGAAAATTGCTATTCGGTTCCTTGACCATCCATTAACTTTCAGCTACTAGTTGAAGCTTTGTGTTTAAGGAATATTCCAACTTAATTTCTGTAATGTTTCACATCTTTAAAAGTAGTTAAACACACTCCATGTTTTTGGCATTTATTGATTGCTCTCTGCTGAAATTCCTTTAAAATAAGTTCACTGCCGTCGTCAGCTAAGTAAGAATTAATTGTCTGAGATACGAGCAGGTGTGCCCGGCGCTGTAAATGTGGTGAGAAAAGCGACTTGCTTAACAACTCGTTTATTGATTCGAAATTTGCACATAAAATCGCCATTAGATGACATCAGGGAACGTAACGCAGATCGGCTGGAAATGACCGGAGAAGTACTCCAGACAGCAAAAACAAAAACTGTAACAATTGTGGAGCTGTCGCTAATTATGGCTAAAAGCAGCGTAGAAAGCGGCTTTGTCACAGTTGATTTATCAGCAAATGCAGTTGCAGTTGCGTAAGGCCCTGGAAGCGTGGACTCGAGTGTGTGTGCCTCTGTGCCCAATCCCGAATAGGAACCAAGGCACGTTCCGAGATAACACCGAGTGTCCACCGTGCGCCGTGCCTCGTTTACATCACCATCTTCGCGCAGGCGCAACGCGACGCTTGACATCACTCACTGCTCACAACAAACTCGCTTAATTAATGACATATACACCTCCATTGTGCTAGAAGACTTGCATTGCGTCTTGCCATTGAAATGTGTGTGCGAAAAAAACAAAATAAATCTATGCAATCGCCGAAGGGGGAGTGGGAAGAGGGGGGCCTGTGATCTCAGCATCATTAAATTCCGAACTGAAACCGGTTTCACTGTACATGCGACATGGCTTAAGTCGAGAGAAACAACAACGCCGCGGCCCAAAGCAGTAACTTTGGAATTTTTATGAACTGATTAGGGAATCTGTTTCAAGTTTATCACCATCTCCCATTGACACCAGATCGGGTTGAAGCCTAAGTTCACTTTTGACGGCCCGCTGCCTTTCAATTGTGACTTCCAATATTATTGTACACGGCATGTGGCACTTTTTGAGTGGCACTGGCACACCTGCGCACAGGTAGAACCCATTCATTGCGAATAACTCGTGCTCAAGACTGGAAACCCGTTTGTCAAGGCGCACGCACTAACCTAAAATCGCCGTCAACAATGTTCGAAAATCACCGCGTAGCTGCGTTAGCTTTTTTTCTGTTTCTGTTTCGTTCAATGGACTCCGGCACACCGATATGGATGGAGCTGCAAGTTTAGCAAACCGAACGCCACGAATTGCCGCCAACGACTGACTGAGCCAGTAAGTCGTCGGAGAGCGCGGAAAACAACCGAGAAACACACAAATACAGGTGTCTCATCCAAGTATCGATAGTTCAGTCCATTGCGAGCGAGCTTTTAGGTTCTTGAAAACTGCATTGCGAATTTTGAATACATTGCAAGATTTCAGTGAAGATCATTTCTCAAATTTGAGAACATGTGTACACAATTATGTACTTGTATGTTATTTAAGGTTCTCCGGGTCAGGAAACATGAAAAGAAGGTGGTAAAAGATTACTTAAAACCAAAGGCATATTTATTTCATCAAAATAGAACATAGACGACTTTAAATAAGAAGCATATGTCTTTCATGAGATCATTTATAACATTAAAACAGTTTTTAGTGAATTTAATAATGAAAGAAAAATATTTCTAATTATAATCTTATTAATTTATTAAGTTAAGTTAAAGGTTTTTAGTTTTTATTGCATATTACTAAGAGACTGTAATATATGGTTTGTCGTTTAATTAGAACATCATTTCTCTGAGATACGACGAATACTGACTACCTCAAAATTTAATTCAATTTAAATGAATACTTAAAAAATATACACTTTTTTATTACAATGAAAACTTATGTAAGTAAAAGTAAAATTAACTTTAAAATTTCACGAGAGATAGGAAATTTAATTTAAATTTAAGCTATATTGGCGCGCACGCCATCTACCGCGTGAAAATGGTCACACTGGGCTGCAAGGCTGTGACTTGTAACTTTTGTATTGACATGTGATCGAATTGTGCGATGTTATCGTATCTACCTGCTGCACAGCAAAAACAATCTTTATGTAATTATTAATGACTAATAAATTCAATCAGTGTTTAAAAAAACTAAATAAATTACATTACAGATAATAGAGATGTAAATAAAATTAGAAATTGAAATTTAAATATAACGATATATCGAATATAAAAAACATCGATACTATCACTGGTTAAATCGTTGATATTCCAGCTCTAATTGGATGATTTTTTCAAGAAAAAATCTTAATTGACGGAAAATGTGGTTAAAATGTATTGTTTTCGCTGTCCTGCTAGCCCTTGGCAGCAGTGAGGTGATCATCGGCCAGGATGAGCTGGTAGATGAGGTCTCCGGCCTGTACACCATCGAGGGCCGTGTCTCGCCGCCCGACAGCATCATTCCGCGGGGTCCTGGCTCGCCCGTGACCAAGGAGGCCTCCAAGTGGCAGACGGAGGTCACTGTGTCCATCAACGACGGCGAGTTCAAGGGATTCGTGCGCGAAGATGGCCAGTTCCTGATCAGCGGCGTGCCCTCCGGCAGCTATATCCTGGATGTCCACCATCCTGATGTGTTCTACGAACCGGTGAGTACCGAGGAGTCATCCTTAAATTGGCGTCATTGATCTCTCTTTATTCCGTTTTTAGGTGCGCGTGGAGATCAATCCGAAGGGAAAGTTCCGTGCCCGCAAAGTGAACTTTGTCCAGCCAGCGCAAATCATGCAGGTGCCGTATCCGCTGCGAATGAAGCCACTGATGCCCTTCAAGTACTTCCAAACTAGGGAGCAGTGGAAGGTATATCGTTTATATTACGTAATTACTTTAGTAGTTAATTATTTTGGGGCGTCTTGTAGATTACCGACTTCCTGTTCAGCCCCATGGTGCTGATGATGGTTCTGCCCCTGCTGCTCATGCTGGTGCTGCCCAAGATGATCAACGATCCCGAGACCAAGAAGGAGATCGACAACCTGCAGTTCCCAAAGGTAAGTGAGAACCTTTTATCTGCATAACACGATTAAATTGTTATTTCTCGTGTTCCACAGATGGGCAACGACATGCCCGAGATCAGCGAGATGCTGACTTCCTTGCTGACAGGCAAGCAGCCAGAGCCCAAGGAGAAGAAGCCGGCTCCAGCCACCAGGCAGACAAAGAAGCGCAAAGAGCAGTAGCAGCATATAGCGTTTAGCCTTAAAACTAAAGAGAGAGCAGTTTAGTGTTCAGTCAGTCAGTCAGTTGTTGGAGTAAGCAGTAAATTTTCACACTAAACGAATAGAAAGTTTTATTTAAGGAAACCAACTGTCTTGGGTCGCTTGGGTCCCACGCGGTCCTGCTCCTGCTTCAGCATCTTGGCGAGCAGAGTGTCCAGGTGCTCGCCGATGGACAGGCCCAGTTGGAGGCAGTTGCGCATGGTGTCCCGGTGCATAGCGCCGCCGCCTGTCAGATGCGTGCCCGACAGGAAGGCCTCGCCATTGCGCATCGATACGGACACAACCATGCTGACGGTGCTGCACACCTCTTCCTCTGCCGAGGGGTCCACGAGGCAGAAGTCGCCTATCTTGCAGACGGTGACCAGCAGGGGCACAGTGTCAATTCCAATGCGCGTGCAGTCGTACGGGTTGTCCGAGATAATGAGGTCTGTTATGCCGGCATCCAGCAGCGTGGCGGTCACACGGGGCAGCTTTGTGTTGAAAAGTGCGGCCTTTGCGGCCAGGGAAACGGCATCATGCAGATTGCCGCCGCATTCCAAGATCTGCATAATCAGAGGTCATCAAAACGAAATCAAATGTTACCTTTTAGCCTTACCAATATGTCTATATAGAGCTTCCAGCATTGCTGACCCGGGATAAGGCACAAGGTGCGATAGTCAAATGCCAGAGGTGATTCGTAGGCGTTCTGGAGGGACAGCACCAGCTCTTGGGCTAAATCCGAGCCACCGCGTCCCTCGAACTCCGGCGTGGCATTTGCCGAACTGCAAAGAGTATGAAAGTGAGAATAATTTTAAACAAAAGCCAGATCGATCTTACCAATCCACGAAGAACTCCAGTTTCCCGAAATCCGGTGTCAGGGGATCGGGCACATCTATCTCCGTTTTAACGCCCACCAAGATGTCTGTGTTTGCCAGTCGGAGGCGGGCAGAGCCACTGGCGTTGCTCACCAGTCCCGTCTCCAGATCCATGGGTCGGTAATCCCTCCGAGAACGGCCGTCGCATCGAAAGTCCTCCTGAAAACGCATTAGTAATGGAATCTAACGAATGTCCGAGTAGCTCACCTCCACGCCATGAAGGATGAAGGTCTTCTCCGCCTCGCTCAGCGCCACATACGCCATTTGTTGTTTGTTTTAATAAATATAAACGTTTTTTAGAAACCAAAACAAAATGTTCCGCGTGTTGGCAGCAGTGTTACCAGATGCAATTATTCAATATTTCGATTCTAATCGAATTGCTATCGATATTAAGTTATCAAAGACGTTAAATTAAACATTTATAAATTTGATTTATTTTAAGCTCCCTTATATTCCCCCTACATCTCGGGAGGAAACCCCTGATCCTGATCCTGATACACTTTTAGTGTATCTATAACTTGAGGTTGTTTTTGAAAATTATCCCATTATCGGTTTGCTTTGAAGCACATATCCAAATATAAATTGTCATTTAAATAAAAAGAATTCAATAAGAAATTTGTATAGTAAATTGAAAATTAAGAATGGATCCCGACTTTGACTTTGACTTTACTCAAAAGCCCGTTAGCACCGGCGTGAGTACTGAAGCAGTAAGGATAACCATAACAGCCCATAATTCTCCAACGTTTTAGACCACCATTATGGCCGTGGAGTTTGACGGAGGGGTCGTGATTGGAGCGGATTCCCGCACCAGTGCTGGCGCCTATGTGACCAATCGAGTCACCGACAAGCTGACCCGCATCACAGACAAGATATACTGCTGCCGCAGTGGCTCCGCCGCCGACACCCAGGCCATTGCCGACATCGTGGCCTACTCACTGAACTACCACGAGAACCGGACTGGCAAGGAGGCTCTCGTCCTGGAGGCCGCCTCGGAGTTCCGCAACTTTTGCTACAACTACCGCGACTCACTGCTTGCCGGCATCATTGTGGCCGGATGGGACGAGCAGAGCGGTGGCCAGGTGTACAGCGTTCCACTGGGCGGCATGATGGTCCGCGACCCTTGTACTATCGGTGGCTCCGGGTCGAGCTTCATCTACGGCTATGTGAAAGAGCACCACAAGCCCAACATGGAGCAGGAAGACTGTGTCGAGTTCGTCAAGAAGGGTGGGTGTAGCTTTGGCTCTCTTTGTGGAATATATTTTAAAGGCCTTTATCCCCCGCAGCTGTCCAGCACGCCATTTACCGGGATGGAAGCTCCGGGGGAGTGGTGCGCATCGGCATAATCAACAAGGATGGCTTCGAGCGCCGCTTGTTCTACAACACAGAGACTGGTGCCTCCCAGATCTCGGGCACTCGAAGTTTCACAATGGAACAAGTGGTGAATGCAGTCAATTAGCATGTTATATTGTTAACAAAATGTAAATCTTATGATTCAGTAGATGTGTATAATGTTTTGAATAAACCGCCAAACTATCGTTCAATCTAACAAGTTTTTCTGGTCAGAGTTTCAGAACTTTGAAAATTCCGTCAGTGTCAGTTTGATCAAATTCTGAATGTAATAAATTCTATTCGTTCGGCCAGTCTGCGAGACTTTTCCGCATAAAATCAACAAAAGGCTCCGATTCTTCGCCATTCTTCTTGTGAAGTGAGTAAATATCGATGTATCGATAGCGGTATTAACAGTCGACGTTCGCCCAGCTTTAGTCGGTGCATTGGATTTTATTTCATAATTCGCAGAGAATAAAAACTTGATATTTACGAAAATGGAGCTTTCTGAGGGTGTCAAGGAGCGTCTGGGAGTCGTCGTCGGCGCCCTGCAGACCACATTCCACTGGGGATTCGTGCCCTTCGTCTTGTATTTGGGTTTGTAGCTCTTATTTTTGTTTTTCTTGGTCCCACACGCGGCTGAGAAGAAGAAGCACTTGCTTCCATTTGTTCGGGAACAAAAGTTCTAATTATTTGTTTAATCCTTGCAGGTTTCAGAAAGGGCGCCGAGCCCGGCATGCCCCCCTTGACCATCCTGAGTCTATTGTGGCAATAGAAAATTACCGTCTGACCGAAACACAATGTGAAATTCACGATGTGCGCTCCGCATTTTTGTTATGATTGGATTCCTGGGCACTTTCCTGGTACCTGCCGTTGTAGGAAATAAAGTTATGTTAGAACAAACCCAAAAAATTTAATTTAATTCATAAAAGAAAAAAGTATGGTTTAGTTGTTTTTTTACGATATTGGCGTCGAATATCGTAATCTTCGTGACGTGAGGGGAGCTTACGTTTTACGATATTGTCAAATATCGTAATCTTCCTAACGTAAAGGGAGCTTACGTTAAAAGCAGTGCTGCCCATTTAACAGCGATTAGCATACAGTGCTGCCCATTTAACAGCAATCAGCATACAGTGCTGCCCATTTAACAGCGATCAGCATGCAGTGCTGCCCATTTAAGAGCGGTCAGCATACAGTGCTGCCCATTTAACAGAAATCAACATACAGTGCTGCCCATTTAAAAGCGAATAGCATACAGTGCTGCCCATTTAACAGCGATCAGAATACAGTGCTGCCCATTTAACAGTGATCAGCATGCAGTGTTGCCAGAGTCTGCGAGTTTCGGCATCCAATGTTGCCAGACTGTGAGTTTCAGCCACCAATGTTGCCGGACTCTGCGAGTTTCTGCAAACAATGTTGCCAGACTCTGCGAGTTTTAGCAACCAATGCTGCCAGACTGCTAACCAAAATCTGTTCTCGTAAAAACCACCAGATCTAGCGGGCAAATAGCTAAATTGGCAGAACCACACACACAAACGCGGATTTTTCGCTGCACAAAATTTGTATATTTAACACAAAATAAAGGCAATTAATACAAACAAACGGGCGGACAAGACACCTCGAAGTGCCGGGCACCGCGTGGAATACGAAACAATTGCGAATCGGCGGAGTGTCCGACCGAAATCACGTGATGAAAATCCGCCTGAAAACTCGCCCTCGCCTCGTCCGTGAAATGTGAAGCAGTTTTTCCATGCAAATTGGGCGGAGTGGAGTGAAGTTCTAGTTCTACTTACCGAGGGCCACTTGCCCCTTTGCAAAGTCTTGCGAAACGCACAGAAAGCAAGGCAGATATGCCCTCGCAAAATGTGAGAATCCGCGGGCGCGTGTCCTACCCGATAAGTGCGCAATTCGGGGCCAATTAGTGGCTGTCTGCGGTCCTCCTCCACCGCCTCCAGCTCCTTCTCCTGTTGCGGCAGCTCCTGCTGCTGCTTTTGCTCCTTTTGCACAGAAACACAGTGAAATCCGCGGTCCCCAGACTTTGAACTTGCGCCGCGCTCTGTTTATGTCCATGTGTGTGCGTGTGCGTGTGCGTGCGATCGTGGAAAACAAAAGAAAAGCCCCAAAGCAGCAAACAATAACAATAGGCGCACAGCGCTCGAGTCGCACTATCGATGCGCGCACGAAACATGTTATCTGTCCACCGGCTAATCTTCCTGGGCGCTCTGCTCGCCGCCGCCGTCGTCGGTGAGTTGTGCTCTCCCCTCCACATCCCAGGCCCGAAACAGGTGCGAAACTAACCTAAATTCCCCCCGCAATCCATCTCCCCACGCAGCCTCCCCCATCGAATGGGTGCTGGACACCAGCCAGAATGGCTCCCGGACCGCCGTCGAGCCCGTTGTTGCATCCCGCGCCAATAGCAAGTGGCAGCCGACCAGGGCGCCAGCGGTGAGGGCGGCGAACGGAACAGCTGGCCAGGCTTATCAGTCGCCATCGTCGTCGCTGTCCGCTGATAACAGGAGTCATGACAACAACAACAACAACAATAGCAGTGCTGTGGCCATGCTGCTGCCGCAAGACGGCGACGGACCTGGAGCTCTTGCTACGGCCACTGCCACCCAGCTGCCAGTCTACGTTGCCCAGCCGAGCGCCAAGAAGCCAGAAAGTAAGTCTCAAGGCGGGACACTCGCAGAGAGTTCCTTTTAGTTTGTGAGCTTTAATTAATTCTTAATTGAATTTGTTAAAAGAAAAATATAGAATCTGTAAAGCTTAAAGTAGAAATATTAAGGATTCCCCAGGTTAAGTTCTTAATTCATAACTGATCTTTTCAAATTGAATATGTTGAAAGAGAAATATTAAACCTGTAATGCTTAAAGTTAATTTATTAAGGAATCCCCATGTTAAGTTTTTAATTCTTTACTGATCTTTTCAAATTGAATTTCTGTTAAAAGAGAAATATAAAATCTGTAAAGCTTAAAGTTAAATTATTAAGATCTTGGCTAAAATTTTTTTTTCCGAGTGCATCTCGCGTGACTCTAACACCTCCAAGAGTCTGAATATACTCCTAAAGGCCTTCTCCGGTTCCATTTCCATCTCGTGACGTCAGCTCGGCGCGGTGTCAATGAGCTGAGCCAGACAGCTCTCGTGGCCCACTCCAACGCTGCCTTGCCAGCAGACACCCCCACGTCTGGATGCATTTACTCGTTGCACTTGCAACTGCAGTCGGCGCAAAAAAAAAAAAGCAGAAAAAAGAAAAAAGCAGGCCTAAGCACCATGCCCGGAGTCCGGGCGAGGGGGAAAGGGAAAACTGGTCGCATTGTCTGGCCCTCCACTTTGCACTTGTCTTCTCCGCGTCTGCTTTGTTAATGCTAAATGGTTTTGTTTTTGTTTCATCACGCTCTCGGCGGTGTCGGTGGATTTGGAT
This sequence comes from Drosophila watanabei, assembly GCA_008042575.1. Taxonomy (NCBI): domain Eukaryota; kingdom Metazoa; phylum Arthropoda; class Insecta; order Diptera; family Drosophilidae; genus Drosophila; species Drosophila watanabei. The sequence continues at coordinate 51,164 of VNJS01002743.1, read as the reverse complement.
GTGGCTGTGGATGTGGCCGTTACTGTGGCGGTGTCTGTCTGCTGGGCGAGCGTGTGCTCGTCCAGGTGCCCCCTGGGCATGGTTATGCCAAAAATCCGCGCCAAAGGAGATGCCAATCAGCGAGCGTGTGATTTATGGAGCTCTTCGCTCTCTAATTAGTTAATTTCTGCCAGCACCTAATTGATTGATTTGCCTTAATCGGATATGAATCTGTGAGGAGGGGTGGCATGACGTCTAGATTATTGGAAATCATGTTTATTTTACAAATGAAATTTCTAGGATGTGTGATGTTAGATATCAGCCTTTAAACGAGCTTAGGGTTTGCTGTAATCTTGTATATTTTATGTGAAATTCATAATTTAAGTAATGCTAATTAATATTTACACTAAACTCTTATAGATTTTATGTTTTATTACTACTATTTATTGATATTTAGGGAATATTATCTGACTTCTCTCTTCTTGAAACACAATTAGGGATTTCAATGGCAAATAACCGGCCAATAAGTCAGTTAAATGGGTTTTTTTTTATTATTAAAAATATCATATTTGAGGTTTTGATTGCCAAGAAGCCGTATATGTTAAAGTAACCTTCATTTAATATATTAATTTTTTGAAAAATATTTAAAAACAAATTTACCCAATTTTCTCAAATTGTTAAGTTATTTACCTATAAAAAACTAACGGAGAATTTAAACTAATTTTTAATTGAACTTAGTTATGATTGATTTTTAATTCGACATTGCAAACTAAAAGGATATAGAACCTTCTATCTCCAGAAGTTAACTTCCTTTCTTATTCACAAGTTCCTCTAATTTTATTTTCCTTCCCAAAACTTTATCATTAATCATTTCCCTTTTCTCTGTGTGATCCTTAGTACTTATCAAGTGCCACTGCGACATCTGCAAGGAAACGAACCACATATGCGAGACGGATGGCTTCTGCTTCACGTCGGTGGAGAAGAACCCGGACGACACCATCCTCTTCAGCTTCAGGTGAGTTCCGCACATCGTTGCGTAGGTTAGCACTTTCCCCCCGAGAGTTAGCAGCAGCACCAGTGACTGTGATGTGTGTCTTTATGGTCTGCGGATGCCTGGTCTGCAGATGCCTGAATATGTCGCAGAGCTTTCCGCCGGGCCGCTTCATCTGGTGCAATGAGGGCAGGAACGGCGGACCCACCGCCCGTCCGGTGGCCCGGCGAGGCGGACATGCCTGCTGCAACGACCGCGACTTCTGCAATCGGGACCTGCGGCCCCTGATCAAGAGGAGCAAGCCGACCAGGCTCAATCCCTCGCACATCGAGTTCGAGGACGGGCGGCTGCCATCGGTGACCGTCGAAGGTGCGTGCGCTTCTGCACGTGTTTCGCTCCCCCTTCTCTGTGACTCGTGACTCCCAACTACCCCCCTGTCCCCCCTGTTCACTCGCACGTCGTTCGCAAAGAGCAAACAAAGAGTTGCCCAGTTTGATCGTTCCTTGGACTGCTTTCCACCCAAGTTTGCCCGTTGAGTTGAAGTTGAAGTTTTGAGATGATGATAACCCGCAACTGCAGAGCACTACTAATGAATATGGCTTCTGAGAAGCAGAGCGGCGTTTTACAATTCGTTCTTAAATATAATTATAATACTTTTATTGCTACTAACCAGACTGAAATTGAAATCTCAATTAGCAACACAAGCCGAAAGAGACACACACAGCGTCCAGCCAGCGGCCGAAGCAGCAGCAGCAGCCCAAAACCAACCAACAAGCAATACTAATTTGTTTTTTAATTGTTATGTTTTCTCTCTCTCTCCCCCCGACCCCCCTTCGCTCCCCCTCGCGGCCCTTTAAAAAATTAAAACAATGTTTCGAAATCGATTGCAAATAGATGCATGGAAATGAAATACGATATGCGGCGTATTCCGTTCGAGTGCCTCACGAGTAGCCTCAAGTACGATACGTATAGGATTGAGTGTTGTAAGAATGACTTCTGCAATAAGAATGAGATAATGAAGAGGCTATTTGAAAAAGGTACAGCAACATTCAAGTAACAAAAACCAAACACAACACAACAATACTACAATTTCTCTCCTTAGTTTGCACTCTTCTTTCTCTAAACAACCAACCACTCTCTGCCTAATTATATGCACTGCATCTGCAATAAAAAAATTAAATCAATTAATCAAATAATCTGTAATAATATACTCTTTTTTTTTTTTTTTGGTTTAGACTAGTCTGTTTTTATTTGTATTTCGTTTAGGCTTCGAGATTACTGTTTACCTTTACTATTTGCACATTTTATTCGCTTTTCGGGCCTCCTCCTGTACTCCTGTGCTCCTCCCCTTATTGTTTCCTTACTTTACTCTCTGCTTTCCCCGTGGAACACACAACACACACACACGCCCTAGATCTTCTACGGAATATATCCAGCTTACACCTTATCCTAATAAATTACACGTAATTCTATGCATGCCCAAGTATCGAAGCGAATGTTTGTAGTTTGTAGATGCTTATATGTACTTATATCTGACTTTCCACTTACGGGGCGTTATTTATTCGATTTTCTTCCCTCTGGCAAGGTCTTTAGCTCGGTTTTCTGCAAGTTTTTTCACTCTCATAATCAATATGGACTGAAAGTGTGCTCTATCTGTCGAAGTTCTTTCACGAGACTAGTTAGATATTGCAGAGAATATTGTGTTCCCTTGGTTTTTATTATCCAATTAGCCTTGAAGAACCTCGAAAGTTAAATAGGGAACTGACATATCTCCCACCTCTCCCGCATTTGGCAGTGGTTTCCCCCCCAACATTCTCCCGGGTTTCGTGATATCCCAAAGACTCTGCTTATTGCCTCTGCACTGAAAACACAATGGAATCCACCTGCTGCAGCTGACAAAACTATCCACCACCTGGCCCCCCTCCCATACCCGTACTATTCCCCTGCCCCTCCTGGCTAAAAATTCGCAAAAATTTGTAGCTTGTAAGTGGTAACAAAGGCTGCTTCGCAACAACTGCACACCACCGCAACAAACAACAACAACAAACAACAACAGCAACAAGAACAACTCCAAGTGCTAATCTTAATTCCCTTAATAAACCCAGAGATCCTAGAACCTAACTTTAGATGTACTACTAAAACCAAACACTAAGCAGCTAAAACAGCAACCAAGCAAGTAGTTAAACGCAATCCCCAACTAAATATTATGTATGTAGATGCCTGCACGCAGGCCACTTGCCACCCGAAGATCCGACCTCGTGCAAAGTCAATTCGCTGACAGCCGCCACACGGTGCTGCAACACAGATATGTGCAATACGCGTGAGAATTACAGTGGTGTCCTACCAGGTGAGATCAGCACTGCACCAGAAACAACACCACCCAAAAAAACCACCCAAAAAATAAATATATATATATCCCACCACCAGCCATCGAAGCGCAGCCACGCCCATGCCATTGCACCACCTCATTTGCGTAGTTTTTTGTCTGTTTTTTTTTTCCTCCTTGGTATACTCAAATTTGTAACACATTGAAATCATACAAGAAAGGAATATATATATGTACGCATAAGCATATGTATCTGGCTGACACACACATCTGCACACACACACACACCACGCTTTCAGCGCCCACCTGTCCCCCTTTCCAAGCCACATGCCCCCTCGCTCGTCCACGTCCACGTCCTTGTTCGTCCTTCGAGAGGGGAGAATAGGTGTAAGAGAAGAATGTGCCCTGTTCCCGAGTTTCATTTCGCTGGAGATTTAAATATAATCGTTTATGTTTTAATTAAAAAACATTTCTAAATAAATAATAATAGTTCATATATATTTATTATAAATATTACTATATAAATAATAATAACTTTAATATATTTAGTGTTATGAGTAAGACAGAAATGAATGTTAGGATATCTTGTTATTATTATTACTGTTAAATTTCTTAGACGTTTGCATTTGTTTTATAATCCTTAAATTCTTTTATTGGGATATTGTTTAATAAATAAATCAAATTGTGTTTACAAAATAATACAAAAGTAACGAATTAAAAGTCTACGAAAGACTTAATTCTTACATGGAATTTTTGTAATAAAATTAGATTACATTTCATAAAAAATGTATTCAAAGAATATGAGTTTCTTTGAGTCGGTTAAGCTTAGGTTATATTTCAAAATAAGAATGATAATGAAATCAGGAACAGGGTTTTATATATAATTTACGCTCATATTATTTAGTTTCTTCGTTGTTTTTTGCCCCTATTTGTACCTCGACTTTTCTTTGGCACATCTCATGTGTATTACACACACGCACCGCATTGTTACCTTGTCTGTGGCCTCGTCTGCTGGCCCGCCAACCCACCAACCCACCAACGCCACCTTTCACCTGTCAACTTCCAAGCGGCGCTGCACCGTTCTGTGGGCTTGTCTGCTGACCTGACCTTTTGAGTCATCATCGTCGTCGTCATCGCATTGACTTGTTAAAACGCATTTGAGAAGGAAGTAAGCAAGGCATTCAGCGTGGCAACAACAAACCTGTCTCAAGGGCCGCCGCCGCCGGCAGCAGCAGCAACCAAGGAGAAGAGGGGGCGCCTTTGTTGGCCCCACTCCAGCCCCCTGTGTCCGCCCACTCCCCCTCGTTGTCTGTGTGTGAGCGTGTATTTGTGTCTGCCCTTTTTGTGTGTTTATGCAGTTTCGCCATTCATTCATGTGCACTGCCGCTGCCAAAGCTGCTGTTGCAGTTGCACTTGCAGCAGCAGTAGCAGCAGCAGCAGCAGCAGTAGCAGTCAACGTTCTCTCATTTCATTCATTAATGGCCGCATTTTTACCCGCCGTCTGCCGCTTTTTCATACTTATTGCCCTCGCAGAAGTTCCATTAGGTCACATGTTGTGTTTTTTACCTACAATAATATTTTAATTATTATAATTATAAATATTTCTTGACAAAGTTGAATTTTATTATAGAAACTGACTCACTTTTTAAATAATTAAGGATCCATTAAGTGGGAATTTCTATAGTAAACAAATTATTTATACTTAGACTTTAATCATATAAAAATATTTACTTTCATTCCGCCTAAAAGTAAAAAATAAACCAGTAATTCGTCAAAACATAAAGCTAGTCTCTTAGAGTTTCAGAATATTTTATACTTTACGGTCCGGTTCCTTAATAAAGGGTGCTTAAGAAATCCATCTTGAAATGTCTTAATAAAGTTGGTTGGAAACTCAACAATAAAAAATGTACAATGATTTTAATATCTCCAATTTTGTATAGCTTAATTTTACAATCAATGTAATGGGATTTCAAATGCCATAAATTTGTTGTACCCTAATTAGTAAATTGTTTAAAAACTTCTGTGAGGGCATTTAGGTTTCGATTCAACAAAGTTGCTCATATTTCTTTTTTTCGTAGTGGTTCGCTCATTTCCATTGCACTTTTGTGTTTGTTCAGTGGGAGGTTTGTACGTGTATGTATGAGTTTGTTCGTCTGCGGCATATCTCTGTTTCGGAACTGGGTTTGGATTTGGTTCGTTTTGTTTCTCCGTAAAAATTGCTCAAAAAGTACACAAAGGGTATAGCCCGTTCTCTCGCCTTTTTTTATACATTATTTCGTAGTTTTGAAGTAGTTTTTAAGCTCGTGTCGTGCTATGCCAAGGTTTGTAAATAACTCCAAATAAGTATGTGCAGGTCAGTGATGTTTTTGTAAATAATTTAATACATTTAAGTTTTACTAATGTCTGGAATGAGCTTTTGGGTTTGGATGCCTTTCGTTACGTTTTGCACAATGATTTCTATCTGTTATCACGCACATTTACCTGTTAACGGCTTCCACTGCATGACTGACTAACATTCTGCATACTCTTTGTATTTATTTTCCATTAATTCTCGCACATCTCAATGGAGTTTTCTTTGTATTCCTTTTACTAATGCTTTTCCCCTCGACTCTGCCAGATCTTATGCCCTCGCGACACCTGAGCAGTTGGGAGCTGGTGGGCATCATCGTCGGCGTCACCTTGTTCATCTGTGTCTCGGGCACCAGCTCCTGGTACTACTGTCAACGCCGCAAGCGCTTGGCCAGCGGCAGGCCGTTTGCCAAAGAGGATTCGGTGTACGATCCTATACTGAATGGGAACACAACCATACACGACATTATCGAGATGACGACATCTGGTTCGGGTTCGGGTGAGTTCCAAGGCGGCGCCTGCCGCCTCTATCCTTCATCCAGGAGCTAATGCCGTGTGCTTCCTTTCAGCTGGCCTGCCTCTGTTGGTGCAGCGTTCCATAGCACGTCAGGTGCAGCTGTGCCACGTGATCGGAAAGGGACGCTTCGGCGAGGTCTGGCGTGGACGCTGGCGCGGCGAGAACGTGGCGGTTAAGATCTTTTCCAGTCGCGAGGAGTGCTCGTGGTTCCGCGAGGCGGAAATCTATCAGACGGTAATGCTCCGGCACGAGAACATTCTGGGCTTCATAGCTGCGGACAACAAGGGTGAGCCCATCAGCCTGTCACTTTAGATTTTTCCTAATACTAATGTTCCCTGTTTAAAATGTATTTCCTCAGACAACGGAACATGGACCCAGCTGTGGCTGGTCACTGATTACCATGAGAACGGGTCGCTCTTTGATTATCTGACCACGCACACGGTGGACACCAACACCATGCTGAACATGTCGCTGAGCATTGCCACGGGTCTGGCCCATCTGCACATGGATATTGTGGGCACGCGCGGCAAGCCGGCCATTGCCCATCGGGATCTCAAGTCTAAGAACATACTGGTCAAGTCGAACCTGAGCTGTGCCATTGGCGATCTGGGTCTGGCCGTGCGGCACGTGGAGAAGGATGACTCGGTGGACATACCCTCAACGCATCGCGTCGGCACCAAGCGATACATGGCACCCGAGGTGCTGGACGAGAGCATGAATGCCCAGCACTTTGATTCGTACAAGCGGGCGGATGTGTATGCCTTCGGCCTGATACTCTGGGAGATTGCCCGTCGCTGCAACATGGGCATGATCTACGACGAGTACCAATTGCCGTACTACGACGCCGTGCAGCCGGATCCTAGCATTGAGGAGATGAAGAAGGTAAGCCTTTGTAGCTGATGATTGATTTCTGGATACATTTATGATTTCTGTTCAGGTCGTCTGCATTGAAAAGAGCCGCCCAAATATTCCGAATCGTTGGCACGCCTCCGATGTGCTCCACAACATGGCCAAGGTGATGAAGGAGTGCTGGTACCCCAATCCCGTGGCCCGCCTGACGGCGCTGCGCATCAAGAAGACACTGGCCAGCATTAGTGTGGAGGACAAGGTCAAGAACTGATTGTGGCTCTAGTTCGACGAGGAGGATCGGAAGGAAGCGTACATTAGTAACCTGTAACCTGGCCCCGTGTTACCTTAAATGTCCTGGCAGCGCCTGCGAAGCAGTTCCAGAAATACAAAGAAATTTGTAAATATTAAGTGCTAACTCATCCACCCCTAACGTTTCCCATGCTTTGCTTTGTTATTAGTTTCGCGTCCCCAACTATTGTACATAACCTTCGTTGGCATTTCCCCCGAGATTCGCTCGTTGCCGGGCAGCGTGAGCAGGGCGGCGCACCAAAGGAAACTGCCGCACTGCCATTAAAGCTACCAATTAGGGCCTAGTTGTATGCCATCAAGCAAACGTTTTATACAAACACTCTATATATATTTTTTATAAATCCTGTTCCAGCAAACGAAACGAAACGATAAATACAAAACGAGAAATACAGTAAGACTTTGTCAAGACTGAGCAGCAGTGGAAAGCAGTGAAAACCAAACCCAAAAAAAGAGAAAAAAATATAAAGCAGCCACAACCGAGTACATCAGACGAGAGATTTGAAAAATTGTAGCTCTAAAAACCAACAAAACACTCAGGAAATCGTAAAGTAAAATAAAGTAAAAAAAAACGTAAATAAAAATTTAAATATTCAATTTGGTGCGCCGCCCGCCTGCGTGCAGCTTGCCAAGCCCATGCCGCTTTTGCTGCTGCTGTGCCTCCCTAAGCTTAACTTTATGTATCGAGCACTTTGCCCATAAATGCACACCCATACGTATAGCGATTGAGCAGAGCTTACCCTTTGTTAACCTAAGTTACAACTATATTTAAAATGTCTACATCAGAACTCTCAACCATTCTCCATCTTCATGCATGCCTATTTTTTTGTTACTTCATCTGTGTTCATTTTGTCGCATCCAACATTCACTTCACCTATCCTTCGCAACGATTTGTTTCTTGTTCTTTTATAACCAAAGCTTGTTCTTCCTATTTTATTTTAGTCGTAAAATAAAGCAAATTAAACAGAACTCTAAGATGATTACGAAGAAAAAATATATAGTATATTTATATATGAATTGTAAACTATATTTGCTTCGTTTGTAAATTCCAAGGAACTCGATGTTTCATGAACAAACACCTAAACAACTAATTTAAGTCGATAAACACACACACACACACTGTTCAGTGAGCTAATTAATTTGTCACACCAAATGCCATAAAGCTAAATGAGTCCATTGTCAAGGTATACCTGCGTACAGAAACCACAACCAGAATGCAATAGTAGTTTCCACACAACACACACATTTCCTCAACATACACACACACACACGCCAGCTGAGAGATTAAAGTAAACATTAATTAACATTTTAATCATTTCGATGTAAGCTACTCGAGTAAGCGTTTGTATGATCAGTGCATGCCAGATTGTAATTAGGATTATGAATCAATTTTAGCAACTATACATAGAGCATATTGTTACCTTTCGGCCTGCGAAATTTACTTTCCTATTTTAATTTAGGCTTACCGAAGTTGATCCTGAAATTTCCTGTGCGATTTCTTTGGAAAACAAAAATCTAAACTAATTTTTTTTGTTAGCTATATTCACATGCATACGTATATATTTAGTTTTTGAAACTATTCCTGTATTTGTAAAATCTGTAAATAGTCTGTGCAGTCCGTGGGTGCGAGTCAAACACGAGAATCGATAAATGTTTGACTGTGTTCCAACCTAAGTTTAAGCCGAAAGTTGTTTTTAAGACAAGAAGCCCCCAAAAGAAGCCTCCCTTACGGGGTATTTCCTATAACCCATAGCCCTAGCCCTTGATCCAAACCAAAAAGAACTTACTTTGAACTAAGTTTATGATTCAATTAAAACCGAAGAACACAAAAATGAAAGTAAACAAAAAGAAAAGACTTGAACAATGCGCAAAAACATGAAAAAAATTAATTTTAAACGAAAATAAATCCTATTTTGCTGGCAAAAACATATTTTGGTTCGAAAATTTCCAAGATTTAATGAACTAAAACAGTGAACTTTGTGTTAGGCTCAAGTAAGCGTAAAATGTCTCAAGCGAGCACACTTTTGTAATGTGTATTAATCGTAAAAACGGATTGGATTGGATCATGAGAGATATTTAGACCGAGTAGATGAGAAAGTCAAGAAGAGAGAGAGAGAGGAATGATTTACTTGGGTGTAATGTTCAAAACAAAAGCGTTAAAAGTGTAAACAGAGTCTAACTTTTAGCTTTAAGCTGCGTTTTTACTGGCACTTTAAATAAAAATACAAATATGAAACCAACCGAAAATATTTGTAAAAATAACAAGTGTTGTGTTTTTATTTACTAAGGAATTTAGGGAGGAGCAACTTTTGGTATATATTGTATCTCAATGTTGAAGCCTGTAATGCTTAAGGCTATTTTTTAATTTATTGCTTTTCCTTTAAGTATAATTTATTTCGCCTTCGGCTTGGGGTTCTTGAGTGTTTTTCGAACCACACAAGACCCAAAATCTAATTTAATACATGTATTTTTGCACATGGCCTGTGTGTCTGGCATATTTTATTACCCATCCATGAGGGGGGAAGCTTTTATTTAAATTTTGTACTTGGTACCTTTTTTTTGGGGGTGGAATGTTGATATATCTCTTACCTTTTAGCTGGAGCATCTGTATACATTATGGAGCAACAGGTTGTTATAAAACCAAAATGCCGCTCTTTGCTAAGTTCATTTATTGTATTTGATTTACATTTAGACGTGGAAACGATTTAATTGTTGCTTGAATATGGTAAAGAATCATTGGGTAACGCGTCTTGCTATTAATAACATTGAATGCCTCAGTCAGTATATTTGGAGTTTCTACTAAAAACACATTTAGATATCTAAGTTCGTTTGAGTAAGTAAACTTTGTACGCGAATAAGTATTCATATGCTGGTTATTTAAATCCGATTGCTCTAGGCTACAGCAACTATAAGATTGATATGTATTCGTTTAACAATATGATATGCTTGCAATATTGTAATAATTCCACCGGAAACGCTCACACATCGGCCAAGATATCCCTATTTCAATTGTTTAGCTGCCTCATTTCCGGTTTGGATTCGTTTGTCGCTTTCATTTTCAGAACTTTGGTGTGGGTCCTAATTGCGATGATACTGCTGGAGGGAAGTTTAATTGTTTTAATAAATTATTTAAATTTATATTTGAACTGACCTCTGATCCGACCATATCCACGCAGTCGAAGGCATCGCGAAAGTAGCCACAGCTCAGCTTGATGGTGCCACGGTGGTGCAACCTCTGCTGCTGGCAGCACATGCCACTTTAAGATGCGTTATGAATACTTGTTCAAGGATCATAGATTTGATACTTACTTGATCACCTGGCAGTCGCTGCTGCTGCTGCACTCGCTGCCCAATGGCTGCTTCTGCTTTATCCCGAATATGTCCTCCAGCAGGGATGTGGGCGCACCTGCTTCCGGCTCCATCTCACACCGCCAGATGCCCTCCTGGGCCACCAGCATGCAGGCGCTGCCTTGTGGGCAGTCCGAGTGGCGCTGGCATAAATCTCGTTGCCTTCCGAACACGTAAACGCACTTTCCCTCTAGAGAATAAGTCAAATGCACTTAAAATATAATATTTTCTTCGGGAAACTAAGTTATAAAGCGAAATTTTACATTTCTGTCTAATTTGTTTTGTAATTACGCAAATATATGTGTTTCAACTTAAATTTATCATACAATATAACATATATTCATGTTTCTGTAACAGTGTAGCTTGTCAAAACGAATGGGCAGTGCAATTAGGCCAACTTACCGCCATATGTGTTGACGCACACCCCGGAGGGACAGCAGTCGTCGTTGAGCAGACAGGCGCGGTCCGCGCAGGGCGTGTCCTCAATCAGCGGCTCCACAATTCCATAGACCTCGGTCTGCTGGCGCAGCTATCGGTTGGAATGGAAGGGTAAAGGCGGTGGCAATTAGAGGAGCATTTGTTTCGACCAGCCGTCATATTCACGCCTCCCTGCCTCTGCCTTCTGCTTCTGCTTCTGCGGTGCAGCAGTCAGTTATCAATAATGCTGACACTTGTCGTGCGTTAATTAATTTGAGCATCGCCGTGAACTCTGACCTTTGGCTCGTGATTGCCAGCAATGAGCCAAAAAGGGCAACAAAAAAAGCAGACCGAGAATCGTTGGCTTCAATTTCAATTTGCCGCACAGCACTGAGCCAAAAGCCTGTGGCTATTTGTGTGCTGGCAACACTGCGTATACGCATTGGAGTTCAGTTGAGGTTCAGTTAAGAATTTTGAATGTATTTCTAAGTCAAATAACCCAAAGCATTGAAATAAAATGAGGCTTATCCGAAAAGCATATGCAAATATTTGAAAGCACTCTTCATATTCACTTTATTAAATGCTAAATCGTGTTATTTTACGGCTACTTGGTAATGGCTTCACAAACTGCTTGTTTTTATTACCGAAAATGTTTTTGGGATGTTTCGGGACTTTATGGGGGAGTTGTATTGTATATATTTCTTAAAAGTTCTGCCAAGGTATCAGGTTAAACTTTGGCTAAATCTGTTTTATAATAAAAAAATTTCAGCAATTATGTTTAAAATATATCTTTTAATTAGCTGCATTCAATAAAAATCTGAATTAATTTCCTGCCTCAGAAATATTGTCCTGAAAGTGACAACTTATTACCAAGAGCAATCATGGTTTCTTGTTTGAAAGGAAACCTAATTATTTTCCAGATGCATCCAATCTGTATCAATCTCTGCCTTTGGTTGCACGCCCTGCGGATCCTACGGACTCCCCCCTGCAATTACTTCCGATTACTGCCACTTGCCGCCGCCCACACTCACCTGCTGCGGCTGCGGAAGGGCTGGGTGCTGCTCCCTCAATTCCCGCTGCTCCTGCTCCATGGCGCCAAACGGAGAGAGGTAATCATTGAGGCCACCACCATCTCCGGCGGCGACGGGGGGAAACGGGGCTCGGCGGTGCATCATGTTCCGGGAATCGCGTCCGAACAGCGCACGCTGCCAGGCATTACCAGTGGTAAACGATGAGGAGGGGCCCGTGGCCAGCGAGGGGTCCAGCTGCTGGGCCAGGCCGAGGAGGAGCAGCAGGGCTGCCCACCTCGGAATGTTGTTCATTGCAGTCGCTTTAGTACGTCATTGCCAGTGGAATTGCCTTTACCTTTTGCCCTCCGTTTCCCGGTGAACCTGTGAAAATGAAAAGCGGAGGAGCATTCGCTTAATTAAAACGTATGTATGCCTGCCCGGGAGTCAATTGCTGCCCTCCGGGATGAGCGAATTTCCGTGAACATGCGCTCGAATGGAGCGCCAGAATGTGGCAGCGATTCATAGCGATTGTGTAGCTGTAGCTGTAGCTCCTGGCAATGGCCCGCCTGTCAGGCGGAGGCAGCAGCTCATTAAAATTGTCGGCTTGCCTTTAGTGTTATTACCGGCTGTGCCTTAATTTATGTACTCCCAGTCCCCGGCCTGGTCCCGGTGCTCCGCTTTTATGGCCGGATGGAAGACGCACGCATAAATCGTTGTGGGCACATGTTCTCCGTGGTTAACAGTTCATGTGTCAAGTTATAGCCGTTTCGCTTATTTGCCAAATTTAAATGCCAAACGATTGTTGACCGAAAAAACCCAATTAAGCCGAGAATATATAGCTAATAAAAAGGACAGGAAATTAAGCATACGCCCTGTGGGACCAACTCTGACCTATTTCTGAGTGTAAAAGGTAAAATTAAAGAGAACAATATATAAAAACAGCATGCTTCTTTTTAAAAGGAAAAATTCTTTTCAAAGTAGATTTACGGAAAGTAAAAATAAAACTTTCAAGCTGTGTTTCTGCCCTGGAGAATTGAAAAAAAAAGACTTAAAGGGAAGTTTTCCTTTCATTTGAAATTGTATGTTAATTGTCTTGAGTTTCATAATGTCTTCCCCTAGGAGCAGTAATTAAAATAATTCAAGCAAAAAAGCTTCTAGAAAATGAATTTTAAACTTCAACATGTTTTTTAATCACTTGTGTGTTTACCAAGTCATAAATAAGCTTTCGCAGCAACATATTTATGGAAATTTATACTCTTCAAATAATTTCTTTTCTTGTTTGATTTTCGTAGAATATAAAATATATTCCTCCAGGCGATTTTCTTAAAAATTCACTGAGTAGGAGTTTGAATAAAATGCTACCTTAAATCTCCATTCAATTCCCGAAAGTTCTTTCCTTTCAAATCTATTAAAATAATTCCTAATAAATTGGTTTAAAAATAGAGTCAATCGAAAAGGTTAAAAATAATGATTGCCTACTTTTCTGCGCAGTTATTTAAATCATCAGCAAGGTGCAGCGCTCGCCCGCTCGCCTTGAGGTTTCGTTTAGTGGAAATGTTTAGCTTCTGGCTGCTAAAAATGGCCAATTGGCAACAGTTGTTACCGCTCTTCCATAAATAAGTAAACGAGTGAAAGGCTGTTGACACGCTCAAGGCAAACGAAAACATTTTCCCGGCTGTCGCACGAATTTCTTTTGGTTATTCGGCCGCCTCTCGGCGTGGGAGTGCAATTCCATTAATGCTCCTGGAGGTGGCTCAGGCAAATGTTGTAGAAGCGGCCACAAAGATAGAGTCCTTTCTGGCCTGCCCTTAGCATTTTCTTAATTACTTTTTTCCTACCTTCAGCGTCATAGCAGAGGGGCTTGTCAAAGTTGTTGTTTTCCCTTTGTGTTTTCTGGCCAGTTGCCAGGCGATTTGTCCCTTTTCAGCCGCGGAAGACGACACTAATTACAATTAACCATCCAGAGACTGTTATCAAATCTCGACTAATTGCTCATCCGCCGGCGAAAGGTAAGAATATTGAAATTGATACATTGTGCGTAGTCCCATTTCTCAATTAAACAAAGTGCCGCTGACGCATCTCCAAAGGGTGGGAGTCCTTCCCTATCAGGACGAAAGTGTCAAACTGTTATTGGCGAGTGATGGCTAAACTTCTGGCCTGGCCAAGTTAGCAGCTGAACGCTGGCTAATTGCTTTGGGGCCGCTTGAAAGTTTCGCAATTAGTTAGTTTCCCTTTTGTATTTTACACAATTGGCCAAAGTTTGCCAATGATTAGAAGAAGGTGAGATGGTTCGGGATGCGCTTAAGCGATGAGTTGATAAAACTTTCCTAATTGAGCAACAGCTGCCGGCAGACGAAAGTTGACCTTTGGCATCAAGAAATATGCTTTCATGTGCACTTTCACAACTAACAATGAGTTTATGGTTTACTTATTCTGAAAGCTAATTAAGTTAAAGTTATCGTTGCTGGAAAATTCTAGCAAATACAAATAATTGATGTAAATACAAATAATAGGTGGAGATAGGTTTTGTAAATTAAAATAAAGCAGAGATTATTTTTAAGTGATAATAAACCTTCTATAGAAAATCAAGAAGTACTTGTTACCTATTTATAAAAGCAAGATGTTTTAATATCACATTCTTTTACACTTCTTTACTTCTTGTTTTTATTAAGAATCAAGACATAAGGTTGTTTATATATAGAGAAATATTTTTATTTAATATAACTTATATTTAACATCTTAATAAATCATTCCGTATGATAAATAAGCCCTTAAGGTAACCAAAAAATATGAAAATAAACTTTTAAATCCTAAAAAGAAATGTATAGTGACATAAATAAGTTTCTTAAGTCCCTATAACCTTTCCTGTATTCCCCATTTTCCTAAATGTCATAATATCTTTACTTCCCCTACGAAAAAACAATAAATCATACCATTTACCAAGAATATCCCAAGAATTTATATAGATAGGTTTCTTAACCTTTTTTGTATTCCCTTCTTCTAATGTAATTGATAGCACTTAAGTTGTAATTACATGAAAGGCACTCAACTTACCGCAATCTAATCTCCTGCCCGACAAAATAATAAAAAGGCCTAAATTGGGTGTGAACGAAGACCCTTGCCAAATAAGCTTATAATTACACACTTATACGGTAATGGTTTACGCTTACGCGGAACGGCATCCCATTCCGGGAAATTAAGGCAGGACTCCATGGAGAAATGGATCAAAGGCCGACTTGTGTTTGACAAAGGGGTCCACCTTCACCTCCTCCACGTTTAAACCATAATGTTTATGCGAACCGAGAATGGGCAATCCGACTGGCACTTGGACAGAGGTAATTGCGACACACCCGCAGATGCACTTAAAGTGCAGTTGCTGGGGCTGCGTCACATTGCCGCACCCGAGAACTGCCAGATACACCATTAGGTTACACCTGTGTGCTCTACGGATAAACTTTCACTTTCACCGCACGCCAGGACTCGGAGGGGATCGGGAGATCTGTGGCACATACCTGCTGGCTGCTCGTCCTGTCGGCTACTGACTGCCTGACTTGGCTCAAACAACACCTGTCGGCTAGCTGCCGCCGAGGAGCTTTCGAGCCGCCGAGCTTTTCCTCGCATTTTTATGAATTAAGTGTGTTTGTGGCGCAGCCAAAGCTCCTAGGAATCAATTTTCATTGCGGCGACTTTACTCTCGTATTTATTTGGTTTTCCATTCCCTTGCCATGACGTCACTGTGACAGATTTGTGGCCGCAGCAGCCGCAGTGCAAATATAATGAGCCCGCTAATGTTACCAGCAAGGGATCCTTGGATGGTGGTGTATGTAGTTCGTAGTTGTCCTGCAGGCAAATCTGAACGAGGGAAAACACGCTGTTTAGTTGCCGAAAAATGTCGATGAAAAGAGCCAGTCGCCCTTGAGGATATTTTCTGCATCAGGATAATGAGGATTGTGTGGCAAAGCTGCTGCCCGCGTCCTGAAATCCCTTGGTACTGAATATTCAATATGCAAATTATTTGAACCACTCAAAGCATTTGCGTTTCATTTCAATAAGAGAAGTACACTGGCGAAATAAATATATATTGATATATATATGTATAAATAAAGTTTTATAAAGTTATTTTTATTAGTTATGGTTTTTGGCAAAAGTCGCGCCTTTGTTTTGTATTGATTCAAAGCCAACTTGACCTCAAGTCTGGAGAATGTTATAACTTTCTTTTATATATAAATATATAGAAATTAAATAGATATACATAAGATATAAAATATTTTAAATATAGAAATATCCTAAAGAATTTGTTTTTAAAATTTGAGTACAATTGGATAATAAGTATGAAAGAAATAAACAATAAAGTTACTTTAAACGAGCGCAACAAGGTAATGTGTTGCAAGCTCCAAATGATGTTGCTCAACATGTTTCAGCAACATTTGCGAGGAACATTTTCTTATGCACCTATTTCCTTTATATCAAAGAGCATAATAAGACAAAGTCCACATATATTTTAATATAAATCACAGAGATAGATTTCACATGATAGGCCCAACTCGACGTATCTTACTCACTTCTTTCCCTTTTAAAAAGTTTCTTTTCCAGTGTAAATATGCTTCTACGTATAATATAAGTTACAAATTGATGTTATTTGTTAGACCAGCTTGCAATATAGTGATGTAAATATGGCGCTTCGAAGTTTGCTGCTGGCTGAGAGGCAGGGCCTTGAATAAGTCCAACATTTTCATGGCAATTTCCTGCTGGGAATCCAATTTCGTGCAATAACCAAATGTTTTAAATCAACAAAATAACGAAAATGAATTTGAAGCAACCCAAAATTGAGTTACCAAAATGCCTCAGCATCATTTAAACCGGAAAAAAACCCATCTATGATTGCTATATTTTTGTAAACTTTAATGCTTTATCTAGGACAGCTGAGATGCAGAGCGATGGGGAGGAGTAGGACGAGGCAAAGGCAAGTGAATGCGGCTAAGAGGGTTAACCTTGTTTTCAGTTTACCAACAACGATGGCAGCTGGGAAAGCTAGGGCGGAATTTCCCTGGCCCCCAGCCGAAGCCACATTGAATATTCCGAGTGGTGGGGAGATGACTCTGGCTGAGTGCAGTGGCATTTTCACTGGATGCCTGCAGGAGGACGTAAAGGGAGCTGGCGGAAATTGCATCATGCCATGGTGTCCGTATACATATCGCTTTTGTTTGATTTCTGCGAAATTGAAGGGGGCATCATAAAATGTGCTGCAGCTCTACAACTTGGCAGAGAAAGTTACTTAACTGGAAGCCTTCAGAACAAGGACTTTCTTTAAACATTTGCAATTTAAAAAAAGAGAACAAATTTCACTTCTACTAATATTTATTTCGTTTATTTCGATCTTCTTTCACTTCGATTTGTGTTCGTTGGCTTAACAATTAACATAAAACGTAATTAGATAAAAAATTAATAATATAAATCGATAAATTAGTAAATTCAATTGAACTAAAAACATTTGCTCTCTCTTTCATTTGAACATAACAACAATTTGCCTATGAAAATAACAATTTTTTTAGTTGAATCAAACGCACAAATCGTTTCGTTTCTTTTCGTTTCGCTTCGCTTCGTTTTGCCTCACATAAATAAATAAATAGACAAATAAATAGGCTTAGAACTAGAATAAATATGTCTTAAGCTTACGGCTTGCAATTAGCGTAATTCTCATTCAGACTCTACAAAAGTTAGGCACGCGTACTCAAAAAAACGGAGACTGCAACCGAAATGATTTGAATCTCGCTGTTTGGCCGGGGAATCCCCAGCGCAATTTCGCTGCAGTTGATATTTAATTATGCTAATGGAATGAGGGTAGCCTGGATGGAGGAGGGGTTGCTTCCGGCTGAGGATTGCAGGATTGCTGGATTGCTGGATTGCGGGTTGCGGGTTGAGCCAACTTCTCGCGCTTCTGTCCACGACTCTTACAACTCTACGTTCTATTTACACTTGTTGCTCCTGCAGCTGGAGGAGGCCAACTCCTTATTTCACGCCCGTTATGCTGCGCAGCCAGGGCTTGTAGAAGGTGGTTCGCATGTAGACACCCGGCAGATACGGCGCCGCGCACTTGATGCCGTGCGACACGGTTCCGGCCAGCTCGTAGCGCCCGTCGGGACGCTGCAGCACCAGGGGACCGCCACTGTCACCCTGAGGCAAGAATAACGATTAAAGATATTTTCTTTTCATTCTTAAAGGCTCATGTTCTTACCTCGCAGGAGTCCTTCTGGCCATTGGCATAGCCGGCGCACAGGAAGGAGGTGAGAATCTTCTTGTTATGGCCAGCTGTGTGGAACATCTCCTGGCAGACACTGTTCTCGATAATCGGCACCTAATCAGAGGATGCTTTGGGTTAGCTCATCTTTCACAAGGATGATGTCTAATGGCTGCTTACCTGAACCTCTTGGAGAACAGAGGGCACTCCGCCGCCGTACTTGAGGCGTCCCCAGCCTGTGACGGTGGCCATGCGACCCGTGAAGTCAGCCAAGTCGTTGGGCATGCAAATGGGCACTAGGGAAGAGGAGAGGAAAGCATATTTAATGGATTACTTGATGCTTTTTATTACTTATATTATTAAATCAATTCTTAGATTTACTTAAAGTTTTCTTTTAGAACCTCAAAAAACTCACCTATGTGGGTATCAAACTGTACTGGACTGTCCAACTCAAGCAGGGCCAGATCGTTCTCGAATGTGGCCGGATCGTATTGCCTGTGGACAATGACACGCTTGACGTTCTTGGTCACAGATCGCTTGCTCTCCAGATCGCCGGAGATGTCGAACTCGCCCATCACGGCCACCAGAGAGGCCAGGAAGCTATAGAAATCACAATTTAAAGATTAGAAATGACGCAGAATATGATTGTGAGTAGTCTTACCCTGGCTGACAATGGGCGGCGGTGATGACATAGCGGCTGGTGATGAGTACGCCGCCGCACTTGTTCTTGGTGAACAGGCCCAGCCAGGTGGACTCCCGGACGAGCACCTGCCAGGGGAAGGCGCCGAAGGTGGAGCCCTTGCCGCCGACGATGCGGCCCGACTTGACATGGGGCCGCACTCCGCACTCTGTTGATGGGGAGTGAAATGCGAG
This sequence comes from Drosophila watanabei, assembly GCA_008042575.1. Taxonomy (NCBI): domain Eukaryota; kingdom Metazoa; phylum Arthropoda; class Insecta; order Diptera; family Drosophilidae; genus Drosophila; species Drosophila watanabei. The sequence continues at coordinate 31,961 of VNJS01002743.1, read as the reverse complement.
GTTAGGAGTGGGGAGTGTTCGAGAGTCGAGTCTGATAAGAGTCGGGGAAGCATGGAGCGGCTTGTGGTGTGTGGGGGGGGAGGTTGTTGGACAACTAGGACTAGGACAGGGTGGGGACCACTAGAGCTAGGAGGGGGATTCAAAGGGTTTCTAATTTCTGGATTTCTTCTTCTGGTTTCGCCTCTTGTGCTTGCGACGAGCTAGATTCGGGAATCAGTCGAAAATGCAGGGTTGGTTGGTTGGGATGAAGGAAGCGTTCGGTTAAAATGCATGATTAGCGATTAGGTGGGAGCAGGTGAGGGGCAGGTGAGAGAACAAGAAATAGAGAGAGAAAGACAGTTGTTTCGGGTCCATGCTAGTCCATGCTACGTTCACACTTACGGATCTTGCGCCCGTTGCTGCCGCCGTACGAGCTCAGTGTGGCGCCCTGGTCGATCTCGTTGTCGCTGGGATTCGGGTTAACATCCTCCTCGTCCTCCTCATCCACAATCTCATCGTCAGCGGGCCGAGCCGAGCTCACCGTCGTGGTCTTTATGGTGCTGCTCACCCGGCGGGTTGGCTTCTTGGTCGCCGGTTTCCTGGTGGTCACAGCGCTGGCCGCAGTAGTGCGTCGGTTTACTGGCTTCTTGGTGGTGGTGCTGGTCGCGGAAGTCTTCTTGTTCGGAGCCTTTGTAGTAACCCGAGTCACTGGCTTCTTGGTGGTAACCTTCGGCCTGGTGGTGCTGGCCACTCTCACGGGCTTGCGGGTGGTAACCCTCGAGGGCTTGGCTGCTGCTCCCGCCTGGTAGGTGGCCACCGTCTTGTTGCTGCCCGGCTCCTCGATCATATCGGCCAAGGCCTCGAAATTACCCTGCAGCGAGGCCACCAGCTTGTGGACCAGCGTGTGCATCTTGTCCTTCAGCACGACATCCTCGACAAAGGCGGGCGTGGAGAGCTCCAGGTCACTGGTCACCGCACTGGAGGCGGCCGACATGTTCAGATTCGGATTCCTCACCGGCGGGAAGTTGACAAAGTCATTGGGCGACGTGTACGTCTCCTCCATCACGTTCTGGCCCACCTTCTCGCCCGGAACGGAGAAGGCGGGATACGAGGGCGTGGGTCCAAAGTAGCCTGGGAACGCCGGCTTGTCGTCGGAGGGCACGGCGTAGATGGCCTCGGTGGTGGACTGGGTGAAGGCCACGTGCATGGGACTGCTGCCAAAGTAGCCGGGATCCTCGAAGTCGTTGGAGCTCACTCCCTGTGCTCCGGGTCTGCCGGTCACATACGCACCCGTGCTGGAGGCCAGCTTGTTGTTGTTGTTGCTCTCATCGCTCAGGGAGGTGTAGGTCACCAGATTGATGGCCGTGGGCTTGGGTGTGATGAGCACGGTGGGACGTGGAGGCTTGGGCGTTCCCTGGGTGATCTGCACGAAGCCGGGCTTCTTGTGGCCGCCATAGCTGCTGCTCACGGTGGGCCTGTGGGCGTAGATGGGCGTCGAGGCGGTGGCCACCAATGGAGGCTGATAGTTGCCGGGCGTGGAACCCACAATGTTCTCCGCCGTGCTCTGGATGAAGGCGTCCAGCTTGTCGTCGGCCATGAAGAGTGGCGGCACATTGTCGTAGTGGTAGTCAACGGTGGCCGGGGGACGTGGAGTGCTCGGCCCCGTCACGTAGCTGGTGGAGATGGGCTTGGAAGTTGAGGGCTTCCTGCCCGGTGAGCTGGCCACGTTCTCCTCGTTGTAGTTCAGAGATGGCACTGGCGCCGGCTGGTCGTAGCTCGAGGATGGTGCCGAGGGCTGATCATACTGGCTTCCTGGAGCATCTGGCTTGTCGTAGTTGAGAGACGGAGCCAGAGCAGCGGCTGCCGTGGTCTGTTCGTATCCTCCGCTGGATGGCCTGGGGTAGCCAGTCTGCTCCTGTTCCTTGTGGTGATTGCCGGCTGCCGGCTTCTTGATCTGAATGTGCGTAATTGGGGACTCGGGCGCATCTCCTCCGTAGCCATTGGACACGGGCCTCCTGGTGCTGTGTTCGCTGATCTTCTCCTGGTTGTAGGTGTTACTGGGCTGTGGCTTCTTCTTGGTGTTCTCCCCGCTGATGGGTCTCTTCACCGCCGGTCGCTTGGTACTTGGCTTGGGTCGTGGCCTGGGAGCAGCTGTCACCAGAACGGGTCGCTCTGAGGAGGCATCCTCCTGCACGGCATCGTACTGGGGACGCTGAGCTGCCGGCGGAGCTGCCGTAGGCGAGGACACATAGCCGGAGGTCGTCTCCGATGGCTGGTAACCACTCGAGGACTCATCGTACTGCTCCTGGACCTTGGTGGTGTGCGAGGACACGGATACCTCGGCGGGCAGCTGGGCCTGGTAGTCACCGCCTCCCGGCTGGGGGCTGTAGTGCTGCATGGTCACCATGCCGATGTAGGAGGCCACGGGACGGTTCTGCTTGTTGACATTGGTGGTGGGACGCACATAGGTGGGCACTGGCTGCGGCTGCTCCGTCTGCTGGATGGTGGAGAGCTTCTGGTAGGTGGACTCGGTGCTGGCCTCGTAGGAGTCGCTGCTGCCGCTGACCTGGGCGTTGCCATAGCCGGCTGCCGTGGCTGGCATGTTCTCCTCCTCCTCCACGTAGGACATGTCCACCGGGTAGGCAATGCCCATCACGGGCATCTTGTTGAACTGCGAGGTCTGCGGAGCTGCGGGAGCCACTGCATCGTGGTAGCCATTGGCGGGCATTGTGTGATCCTCCAGTACGGCAGACACATCCCCTCCATAACCAGGACGAGCAGTAGGATTCTCTGCCGACTGACTGGCGGCTGCCGAGGCATCCTGCTCATCGGAAACCTTGTCGTACTGCGCCTCGTAGTTGGCCGTGGTGGTGTACCCATACTCCGGCTGCTGCTCCTGCTCCTGGACCTTCTCCGCCTCACCGGCCTGGTAGAAGCTTGGCGGCTGAGTGGCTGGCTCACTGTGAACTGGACTCACTCCCGGATATCCGTAGGAAGGCGTCTGCTGGCTCACCACGTTGTAGCTCGGGCCGTGGCTGGTGTTATTCAGCTGCAGGATGATCGACTCAATGGAGTCCACGTGGGTGGTGATGGAGGAGACAGTGGTGGGGCTGTTGGGACGCTTGGCACTGGTGCTCGAGGAGATGTAGCTCTGCTCCGCAGGCTGCTGCTCCTTTGGCGGTTCTGCGTAGACAGGCTGGGGACCATATCCGGTGGAGAACTGCAGATCCTCCACGAGATCGGCATCTGCTCCCGGGTGCGTGATGTCGCTGTGCGTGAACTCTCCTCCGTCCAGGATCAAGTGGTTGTGGTGGTGCACATTGGTAGCCGCTGCTGGCTTACGACTCGGCTTGGCTTGAGGCTTCGGCTGCTGAATGGGCCGCTTCATGCTCTCGGCCAGCTGTGGCACTGGCTTCGGCTTGGGCTTCGCGGTGGCCTTCTGGGTGGGCTTCGTCGTGGGCTTCGGCTTCGGCTTCTGAGTGGCTGCCGGAGTGGAGGAAACCTCCTCGAAGGAGCTGGACTCGGAGCTCGTCTGATCCTGGAGACCGCTGGCTATCTTCGTGGGCACCTCGGTGGTGAATGTGATGTGATGATCGTCGGCATGCTCCGGTGGCAAGGTGCTGAGCACCTGCATCACAAAGTCATCGTTCTGCGGCGGCGACGAGGGCGAGTTGATGGTCACGGAGTGCTTGTGGACATGGAAGTTCGGCGGCTGGACGGGCTTTGGGGGAACCTTCTTTTCACCGGAGTTCTCGGCTTGATGGTTAGCTGGCTCTTGTTCGAACTCCACGCTGGCGGAGGAGGACTGCGAGTGCGTGGCCTCTGTGGAGGAGCTGCTGGCGTAAGCAGGCTCATCCCTGACGGGTGGCTGTACCTCCACCGGCTGTTGCTCCTGCGGCTCCTCTCCTCCGTAAGCGCTGCTGGGCGGACTGATGCTACTGGTGCTGTCCAGCTGCTGGTAGACCTTGTCCAGGTTCTGCTGCTCCTGGTACACCTGCTCCTGCTCCCCGCTGAGGGATTGCTGCGACAGGGCCGCCTGGCCGTAGGAGCTCTCGAAGGAGGACTGCAACACCGCCGCCTGGTGGAGCTTCTGCTGCTGCTGGTGCTGCTGGAAGTAGGCATTCTGGGCCTCGTTGATCAGCGTGCTGGCCAGCTCGTGGGTGGGCGGGATCTGGCAGCAGGCGCCAAACAGGAAGCCGTCCATGCAGGCACCGACCACCTCGCCGCCGCGCTGGGCGCACTCGTGGTTGAACATGCAGATGGTGGGTCCATTGGCACGGGGATCGGAGCTGGGCAGCGTCTTGGTGGCCCGGCAGTGCTTGGGGGTGATGCGGTAGCCGCCAAACAACTTGCGTCCAGCTGAAAGGACAGGAAAAATTGTGATTAATGAGGGGGGTTTGTATTGAAAGGATGTTAGGATTTACTAGTTTATTAGCTCCTTTGAAAGTGAAAGATTTAACTGGAAAATAAAATTGATTTCCATGGAGATTTGGCTTGGCGCCATCGTGAGGTATTAGCCGTGGCCAAAACTCAATTAAGATGCCATTCAGGCATCGCTTCGCCGCTCAACTGTACATGATTGGATTATAACTGGCGGGCGTAGTGAAAATGTGGGAAATTCCTTAAATGAAAGTGACAACAGTGACTACAAATTGCCCTCTTCAGTGCTAATTGTGGCCAACAGCCTTGGGCAATAGCATCTCCTCCCTCCGGCAGCCTCGACTTGGCTCAGAGTGTAAGGTATATAAACTCAATTAACGGCGCGAAGCGGCAGCCATATTTTCCCTGTTCTGTGGCCAGCCAAGCCAGCCGAAAGCCACTCTAAAGCCGCCAAGTGAAAGTGGGGGCCCTGCACCACAGCACACAGCGCAGAGCCACCACTTGCCGGGTCAGAGTTCATCTGCGGTGCCCAGGTGTGGGCAGTGCACTCGAGAGCATTGGCCAAATGAGCAAGCGAAGGGGAGCTGGCTTTAAGTTGGCTTCCTGACACCCTCTCTCTGTGTTTGGTATTTATCTCAGCCTGAACTTGAATCTTGCACAATCTCTACTTGAGATTATCTCTATTATGATACTTTATTGGTATTTAGATTTCGTTCCAGTGTAAAATCTCTTAAGAAGTGTATTCCTAGGCCAGTGCAAGTAGCGCAGCTGTTGACATTTGGAATGAAATTGATTTTGACGGCAATTAAACCAGAAGTGGGAAAGCAGCGGCTCCGACTGTGACGGGTTTATGTTGGCCAAATTAACACCTCGCACACACAGTCTCCCCCCTCCCAGCTGCTCCACTTGCTCCGCCGAAATGATGGCCCCAATCCGCATCGCGGACTATGTCAATGTTTGGTCGTGAAATTGGAACAGAACCCAATGCAAACACGCGGCGGCTGCTGCGAACTAGATTCTCAGAGATCGCAGTGGAGCGGAGGCTTAGCGGCAATTAGTTCTCTGCTAATTAAATGAAAATCGGAAGGTAACGAAACCGAAATCGCAGGGAATGGCCCAGAGTCGTGCCTTGTGTCTTTTGGGCCAATTGAGAGTATGCCGGACACGTAGCGCCAGTGAAAGTAAAATGGCCGAGAGTCGAGAGTCAAGTGCTTATTCGGGCCAAAAAGTAGTGCAGAAATGGCCATTAGAATAGCAGTCAAAATATCTTCATACATACATAATTGAGAAAAAGTGATAGTGTTTTTTTTCGTCCGCCTCCCCGTTTCTCTACTCGCTGTTTTCATTCATCTCTCTGAAAGCGATTTCGTTTTTACTTGCTCTTTTTGTGCGGCGTCTAGTAATAAAATAACAATAATTTTTCTTTGCAGCTTTATTATTTGCAGACATTTGGCGTATTTTTTTATTTTACGATTAGACACTCAAGTGCTCTCAAGTATTCTTCCGCAAATCGTTAAAAAGACGAACGACGTGAGAAATGGCCGCCGGCGGAGGGAGTTGCGCGAAAACAAAAGGTCGGAGAAAGACTCGATTAAGAGAACTACCTACCAGAGGCTGGTAACCACACTAAAATAGTATGTAGTTGCTCGGAGCCAGCTCGGAGCCAACTCCAATCCCAGCCAGAGTCGCCGAGTTGCCGGAGTTGCGGAGTCAATGAATTAATTACGGACCCGGGGCCGACTTAATGGAGTATGGCAGGCGGCAGCACGACCAGATAGCGATAATTATGCAGTTTAACAAAATTTATTAGATTTAGCCCGAGCAAATTGAATGTTGTATCTGGTACAACAACAGACACGAAGGGCCCATGATTAGGCAGTTTGAAAGTTAACTTAGAAATATGGGCCTAAACAGTGGGGCCAAGAGAGCTGTTCTCTTAATTTCTTAGAGATTTTTTGAAGTTTATTCTTTCATGTTTTACTTTATATAAATTAAATATTAAAGAGCAAGCTTTGAAGGTTTTATTGGCGAACAAGAATTTCTTAATTGTATTACAATTAAATGAAATTCGATTACATTTAATTTGTTTTTAAAAAAGTTATATTTTTCACAGAATATTTATATGGTATTTTTGTAAAGAATATTTTACCTGTTTGACAGTGTTAAGTTTTTCATAGATTTGCCACAAACACTTCCTTATTTATATTCCCAATTATAAAACATAAAATATACTCTTTATAACTCTTATGTTATTATTATAAAAAACTCCCAGACAAAAGATATTATCAAACCCCTTCAGATTTTCACTTGGAAAGGTTTTATTTGCATTCGATTAGCATAAACTTTGTTAAGACGAATACATTAACAAACAATGATTGCTTATTTCTTTATACTAATAAATGCAACAAATTTATTTATGGGTTTTGGTAATTCAATAATTTCCTAGTTATGAAATCAATTTCTTTGGTTTATTTGTACGAAGTTCTACTGTAGCTCAACACATTCCAAACATGCCATGTTTAGATTTAGACCCTTGTTCAGCCGACACTCTTGACTTTTTGACACTTTTTGTTGTGGGCACGTCTCGATGCCAAGAGAGAAATATAAGGAAATCGGCGCAACTCGCACCTGCCACATGTCAGAAAGATATGGAATACTGTGCAGATAACCGATTACGTTCTGCCCAATCCTCTGACCCTAATTGGCGGATCGAGAAATTCGAGTCAATGTGCATCGCCGGTAATCGCAGGCGACACGCATGCAAAATAGGTTACAGCATCGCCACACACCTGACTCCAAGCAGCTAAAAAAAAACCTGAGTGCCGAACGAAAGTGTGTCAAACGCCTGAATAATTTCGCGCCGCTTTAAAGCATTTTTTCGGTGTTTAATATAAAGGGGGAAGACGATGAGAAAAAAAAAGATCAGAAGCGAGGCGAACGGAGGAAGCAGCTGCAAAATGAGATAACAAGTTTGGCTGCGACCAAAAACTCGGTGGCAATGCCATTAATCAAGCCAGAAAATTGGCCCAATACTGTGGCATGCCCCGAACTTGGAGCATCAGAACCTCGAACCTCGATTTTTGGTAGTGTGTCACCTGGCCCTTGGGGCTCTCTGGATTCTATATACCTCGCTTATATATAATATGAATTTATTTTTTTGGCCAGTCCAACGGAACAGTTATTGGTTGTGCTGCCGTTCGTGCAGTGAAATTTATGCGCACGGCCATGGAATGGAAATTAATTAAATCATGAGCAGTATGAGCAGTGAGATGCTGGCCAAGATCGGGAGAAGACTGGCCCAGAAGAGAGGCTCCTCTCTGCTCTTCTCAGAGTCTTCGTAGAACTCGTTTTCTTCGCAGAGCAGAGCATTCGATGTGCCGGAGAGTCCGAAGAATGTAAACAAACGAGGCGCTTTAACGGTAAAATGGAAAATTATTATCGATCAATTAGCCCAAGACTGCAAAAAAATAAGAAAAAAAATATATAAACTTTCTTACACAGCCTCCTCCTACCAACATGCAACGCCACGTGTGTATCTCTGGGATCTCTGTGATCTTGGCCAGTTTTGCATTTAACGAATCTTGCTCTAATTGCGTTGTGAAAGTGTTAAATATTCTTGGTCCACATATGCTTAAATTATTAACTGATCTTTGGTAGTGAAATCGTACAGTTGATTGGAAGAATCCGAAAAAATATTATAGAATCAGAAAAACAGATAAAACCATGCTTTTTTGATATATCTTTCAATAATTCAACACCAACTTCTGTCAATGAGTTTATTGTTCTTGTAAAACAACTCCCTTTCAAGCCCCTGAATAAGATATTTTCCCAAGCTTTTAGCCATTTCCCTGGAACAATTAATTAGAGAAACTCTGGCGATCAATAGGACAGAAGAAAAACAATTCCCAAAACGATTTATTGACTGCAGAAAACGCGGCATCTAATGACCACCGGACACCGGGCGAAGAGGAAAAAATAACCAAATGTCACTTTTCATGGAATTAACATAAAAAATCGTTACATTCATCTCGAAGTCAGGGTTAATTTCACTTTTCCTAGACAAAGGCAGAGAAGAAAAACTGTTTACTTTTCATGAAACGCTTGATTTGGGCTACTAATTATGAGCGTGGAGCGAGAGTGCCGCCGATTGCAGACTTTACCGACTATTTTGTTTTTGCCCAGATTTACTTTTGCTTTACGATGGCTTTTTATTAATTTTAATGGGCTTTACGTGCGGCTGTGCGTCCGTGGTAATACTGGTACTCATCTGGCATCTTCCTTGGTTCCGCGATGTCATCACGCAAAGAAGATTTCCCGCTTTGCGTGAGAGAAATGGAAAGTTTTGCTTAGCGGCTCTCGGGTCTTGACCTTTAGGCAGCACATATTTGTGTATCTTAAACCAGGGGGATCCCACTCTACATGGCCGGCGATCCGCAACGGAACGAGCATACTATAGCATACCATAGCATCGCATCGCATACCATCGCATCGCCATTAATCGCATTGTAATTGAATTGTTCAGGTATCAGCATCAGCATAAACATAACCCGCTGCACGCTCTACTACGCTCTCTGCGAATTGGACTGTTACGGTGCGCTATATAACTATATAGTCGGGCTGTGGCTGTGTGCCGGCTATAACCGATTTGCACGCAAACTCCCTGGCTCTGTGCCCCACACCTTGAATTACATAAAATTGGATTTGAAAGTCGCAGTGCTCCAGCGAGCGATGATCCAAATGCCCATCTACAATTTCCATCGATTTGCTCCGATCCGCTCCAGCTGGGCATCGGGTGTCGCTGTGGCGAATTGGGCACAGCATCCGAGTGCGACTCCGAGTGTCTTCCCACTGCCTGCTGGCCTCCACCGAGTGCTTCCTCGTCCCTCGTCGCAGCGGTGTAAATTGTAACAGTGACCCAAATAAAATTGCGGCGACGACGACGACAACGACGACGACGACGACCGAAAAGACCGGTAAGCTAACAGTGAATGTGCAAGTGCCAGGCTGTCTGTCTCTCCACACACCACTCACACACCCAGCTGCTACAGGTGTGTGTGAGTGCTTGAGTGTGCTTCCAGGTGGAGGTATGAATTTTACGCATGCAATTCTAATGGAAACCGTAATTTTCTACTGGCCAAACCAGAACCAAATCACAAGCCAGCCGATATTAGAGATGAGCTAGTGAGAAATATGTCTTAAAGTAATAATATATATATTTAAGTATATATTTAGATTATTTAAATATTCATTTAGCAAGGTATATTACATTTCAGAAGAAAATTAGGATAGCATTTTAATTACGGAGAGCTCAAAGTCACACGTACCTTGTCACAAAACCAAAAAAGAATTTTTTTAAATATTTTAAATTATTTTAAACTATTTCAAATAAAAATTAAGTACCTAACTCTATAACTTTTACAGGTCTATAAAGCTTTTGTATGAGAATTTATGGTAATATCATAAAAGTAACCAAGCATTTAATTTGTAATGGTTTTGTACTCTTTATAATTTTTGCGGTTTGGTGTAGGATTTCCAAGTTAGCCAATTTGTTTGTTCAGCCAACTGGCCAAATGTGGTCAGTTAAGTGGCCTAAACAAAGATATTCCTTATGATTTTTACCACAAATCAATTTAAAAATATATTTCCTACCAATTCAAGATCTGCTCACGTGACCATCTCTGGAAAATGTGCTTTTCCATGGCTTTGCTGCCCGTAATAAGAAAGGTAATCACACGGTGTCAACCACGAGTCCAGCTCACCTGGAACAGGTTCGGCCAGGTAAGTTACCTGCTCCCCAGCCCGAGACTACTCGACATTGGGCAAGCCGAGGAAGACGCTTGCCACCCAGAAAAGAGTGGTAGTACCATTTTGGCCAACGTTTAGAGGCGGCCGCTTATTGTTTTCATTACCATTATTATTCTTTCGGTGGACGATCACTTTTCGCCAGGTCATGATGCTCCACAATGCTCATGGGAGCCGAACAATGGGTGGCCTGCCGCCCGAAAAAACATTCAATTTGGTGAAAATTCCGCACAATGGGACATTTATTATTGAACACTCGTTGGTTCGTTTGGTGTTGACACAAAAGATTCGCGGCAATGATAAATCAAATAAAGTTGCACATAAAATGGAAACGTTTTGCCAACAAATTTGCTGCTGAAAATCATATCAAATGCGACGATGAGCTGCTATAAAAAAATAAAATAAATAAAAAAGTAGTGTGAATGAGCAGTGAAAGTTGCTTCGCTTGGCCGCAATAAATGACATCATTTTTGGCAATAGCCTCAATTCCGATTCCAATTCCAATTCCGATCCAGATCCCGATTTCCATCGATACCCGAATCGCAATGAGGCTGCAATGTCTGCAGAGACTTGCGCGAAATGAGGACTTTATATCTTGCCGGGCGAGTCTTTAATGCGTTTTGGTTGATTTCCATGCGAAAACAAAGGCCCCAAGAATGTGTTTTGTCATGCGGCGGAAGCTCGACAACTCGACAGCTCACCAGCTCGGCAGCTCATCGAGGAGAATTTCACTTTCACCGCCAAACATGTCAAAACAAATTCGAAGTTTGCCGTGTATTTCCTGTTAGACGACGCGCATCCCATAACACCACAGAGATCTTTCTTTATTTCTTTCTTTCCCAGCACAGTCGCAGTGGCATTGGTGGCATTGGTTTATTTCGAGTGAGTGTTGACAGGCCGATAATTTGTAACTGCTCCGGTGTCGATATAAGGCACTGGCACTCGAAACACCGATGCCGATGAGCCTAAACGATAAGCCGCCCGACAACAAATGGGTGCGAGTACCACGACCAAGTCTTTCCAATTGAGTAGCTTCTGTTTCCAGCTCCATTCACATGCACTAGGGTACAGTGGAGCTCTTTAAGAAGAACCAACATGTGTCTCATTTTGCAATACATTTTGAATATTTTATGCTCACAGATCTTTGAAAAAATCTAAGCCTTTTACTGAATTATTAGTATCTATATTTTCTAACCTTGAATTCATTAATCAAAAGTAAAAGTTTTCCTTAACTTATAAGATTAATGTGAGTTAAAATGGAGTATTTTATGCTCACAGATCAGTGAAAAATAAGCCTTTAAGTGGAATATTAGTATTTATTTCTTTTAAGCTTGATTTTATTAATCAAAACCTAGCGTTTCCTTAATTTAGAAGATTAATAAAAGTTAAACTTCAAATAGAATTAGTAAGGAAAAATTGATTAAATCTTTTATAACTTGGTTAGATTTATTTTCAATTTTTAAGTTTATGTTTTGTGTATGTATGCTAAATAATATTCTATGAATCCTATTTACGGTTAAAAAACTGTGTTAAATTAAGTCTTCGATTTGTAATCAAACATAATAAAAAAAAAACTAAATATATATTATTGTACTTCTGGCCTTGAATTTTGTAAAGCAAACGATAATGTTTTTCTTAATCAAGAAGTTTTTTTGTGGATAACATTTTAATAAAACATTTTAAATATAAAACGAGAAAGTAAGGCGAAGTTTGTATACTCTTGCAATTTTAACAATATTATATCTGAGCTAAAAATAAAAAAAAAATGGAATGAAAGGTGTTTTGTAATAGTTTTCAAAAGATTAACAAGTACGAATACTGAATTTAACATTTTTACAATTAACATTATTACTCAATTTTTGACAATTTGTTTGATGTAAACACTCATAAAGTTTTAAATAATGTTTTTTTGCCACGTACATAGCTAGATCAACTCTGCTGTTGATGCTGATCAATTATATATATAATTTATTGGGTCGCAAATGACTCCTTCACTGTTTTGCAAGCTCCTGACGAAAAGTACGTTACCCTTCAAGGGATCTTATATATAACCCGGTAAGGGTATTAAAAGATTTATAGAATCTCTACTGTAGTTTCACTCGGCTGGCTCCGGTGTTAGGAAGTGCAATCCATACTTGGACGAGGTGAAATGCTCTGCCGGCACTCGATGTTCATGATCTGTCACAGTTTTAATGCGATTGCGTTAAGTTTATGAAGTGTAAAATGGCTGTGGGAAAATCGCGGCGGCCCTCTCGCGGGCCCAGAAGAAAGTCAAATGTCGCTTTCACATTAATTGCATGTCGCTGGCTCCGAGGGGGGACTCGAAAACGAATGAAAAATACTCGCATGTTTGGGGGGGAATTATAGAATTTGTAATTTGCATAAACTGAGAATTTCGAGTGTGTGTCCGTAACGGTACGACAATTAGCCAAACGAGAAGAAAAGAGTTATGAATTGATTTTTAAGTAGCTAACTGCCTAACTGGCTAAGCGTCGGCCGGGAGCGATCTTCGAGATGTGGAGCAACAATTGAGCGGCGGGCAGCAGCAGCGGTAAAAACGTGATCTTGAAATTACATCGCTGTCGAACATCGAACGCTGTCCATCCATCAGCAGAGTGACTTTGCCCCGCAGACTCTGTCTCAGTCTCAGTCTTAGTTTCAGCCTTAGCCCCAGCCTCCTCTCAAATTACCGCAAAGACAAGTGCAAGAGCGGCAGGCGAGTCTTGGCCATGGCTAAAACCACAACTGCAAGCAACGACTGACAGCAACAGCAACAGCGACAGCGACAGAAAGCCGCAAACTGGCACACGCTTCCATCAGAATCGCTGCGGTTTCTTGGGCTGGCCAAGACATTTTCATTTCGCACACGCGCTTTTCCTGAACTGAACCGAACTGAACTGAACTGAACTGAACAGCTTTCCTGCTTTTCTTTCTGCTCAAACAGCGGCTGAATAGAAATTGAAAATTGTTTTACGTGTTTCGTACTAATGATCAGGTGTGTATGTACACGATGATTGGCATTTGCCGCGACTTCCACCTCGCTGACGCAGCACAGTTCTGCGATTGCCACCGGCTGGCAAACGGAAGTATTGATTTTCTTTTCCTAGGTTTTTCCAAACCTTTTTCATTTTTTTTTGTATTCAAAGGGTACACTGGCACTTGGCAGGTAGCTGACGAAGAAATGGGGGAAATGTTGGGAAAATCAAAGTGGAGAGGAAAGCAAATGGAGCCGCGAGAAGTTTGTTTAATTATGGGATTCAATTTGTGGCCCCAGAACATTTAGTTTTTAAAGACTAAACTAAGGTACATCTCAGGTTATTATTATACTCCTAATAAGTATTATTTATTAATAATTTAATTCATTTCGAATTTATAGAAATTTAAAGAAAATGTAGGTCTCTTAGCTGAAGTTCCCTTTCATTTCATTTTCAAGGGTACCAGCAACTCTCTTATTGATTTAAGAAAAAGTGTTTATCGAAGGACTTTGCAGGCAGAAGACTGCCTGTTTTTGCAGAGTAAGCTGTACAAACAAACGCTTCACTTTATGGCAGATGAGAGCTCCCTCTGAACTTGAAAAAAGCACTGATTGCATATGCTTTCGGGCTCTGCCTTAACGACATACTTATGGATGTTTTCACCAATTTTACGATGCTAGAAGAAATGAAAATGCTATGTGAGAAATTTCACATATCCGAAAAATAGAGAAAAAACCCTAACTGATTTTCTTTGTTCAGTAGAATCTCTAATGTGCCTACGAATTGTGCTGTCGATTATCACAAATGGTTTATTATTCTCTAACCAATGTGGCTTTTTATGGAGTTGGCACCTCGGGGTGAACTAAATCTATATTGAATGGGGAGAAGGGAGGATGTGTGCTAATAACCAGGTACTCCAGATATTTGTTTCACTTTTTAAAGCCAAAGCCAGGTGACCTCGTGCCAAGCGAGAGGCTGCCGCCAGTCGTAAAAACTGTCACAAGGAAAGTCGTAATGGCCAAGTAAGTCTGCACATCGAGAGGGTCTTTTGTGGCTGCTTTGTGGCCGTAATGTAGCATAAAACGAACCAAATAATTGCCAGGTGCGTGGAGTGTGGAAAGTCACTCACTCACTCACACACACACACTCGGCGAGCGTCGCTAAAGAGTTTTCTGTGCCAGAGTTTTTCTGATTCATTTATTGACACAAAGGCATAGTTTGTGTCTTGAGCGTTTTGTATTATTTTTTGCCTTGCGCATTGTCAACTTGGCCATTGAGTGAAAGCCCCCTCCGAATGGATGGGCCAAATCCAAAAGTGAGGCAGCAAAAGCCAGTGACACGATTCGATTTGCAGCCGCAGCAACGGCAGCAGCCACGACATGAGCTTGCAATTTGGCAAATTGATTTTCTTTGCCATAATTCTACATTTTTATTGTCTGTGCTAAACTTTCTTCTTTGAACGGTGCCATGGCGAGCCTTTCATCGATTCAATGAGGTAAATTGTCTGTCACTTACCGCCATTCGTTTCAATTGATCTAAATCCACTTGTTGTCGGCACAACTGATGCGACTATTATTATTAAACTTGTTAAAGCGATGGAAAGTAGTTGTGGTTTTGTTGCTGTTCTCGTCGCTCTTGCTGTTCTCGTTATCGTTGTTGCTGGCTCTGTGCAGCAGCGGGACAAGTCCGCCGTTGAGGCCGGCGTAACCCACTTAAACATGTTTGGCGCTTTGGCTTGCCTGGACACTTGGGCGGGGAGTTCTTGTTATTATTTTTTTGACCCAGACCGTCTGGCAGCAGAAGCGAGCCGCGAGCCCTGCGCGAGATTTCGAAATCGGCGGAAGCGAGTGTGCGAAAATAAACACAGTTGCTTTAGCTGTAGCAGTGTTGTAATGTTGTGGCAGCGCGCGGTCCCAAAACGAATGACTTAGGCGACGAACGCGAGGCGAACGTCCAGGCGGCAAAGTGAGTTGTCACTGATTCCCGATTCCGATTTCGATTCCGATTTAATTGCGGCCACCGCACTTTCTTTGGTCAGCCGCGAATTTACAGTTGCTGGCACCGAATAAACAACACTCACACACTGCACCACATCTAAATAGTATCTCGTAGCTGTATCGCTGTATCTAGTATGTTGTATCTTGTATCTTGCGGATGGTATCTGGTATCTGGTATCTCTGGCAGCTGATTCACGGCGTTCCCTCGACCATGCGTCCGGTCAACTGTTCAGCTGAACGCTCCGCGTGTGTCTGACTGTCTGATTGCGAGCTTGGCCCGAACGGCGGCCAAGATAACGGACCTTCGCCACTTTTGTGTGGAAAACTTTCACTTTAACTCAGCCGGAGAGAGCACTGAGCGCAGAGTGGAGACAGCTCTGCCTCAGCCTGGCCAGAAGAGAGCTGTCGCAGAGAGCGCGATGCGGTACGTGAGAGTATTTCTATTAGGCGTCGCTTAAATGGTAAACATTTCTAATTCGGCGTCGGCTTCTTCAGCTGCTGTTGCTTCTGTAGCGATTCCTGTTTTCTTCCGCCGCCTGCTTTCTTTCGCTGGGCTCTTTCTCCCTCTCCCTCTCTCTCTGCTTCTCTCTGTGGTGGCTCTCTTGGCGTCGTCCGCACGCGTGCGCGTTTGAAACTAAACTGAGGCGGCTAACAGCGCGGCTCCGTGGTTAAGAGGGATCCGCCGGTCGGTTAAGAGTGATCTCGTTAACAGAGGCGGTTCTGTTGGGAACTTGTGTCATCCGGGGAGACGGAAATGGAGCTAGAGATGGAGATGGTCGAGCAGTTTACAATTGTAACGTTTGAGATATCTACATATATGGGTGCTACTGTTCACTATAGTTCATTTACTTGGAGAGAATGTTATTACAACTTCTTTTAAAAATAAGCGTAAGCAATGAAGGCATGATTATGCTATTAAGGATTATATTGAACCTTAAATATTATAATGATGTTATTATGTTTACTGGAAGAAAAAACCAAAGAAGAAAGAAGGATTTACAAAATAAGCTAAATAAACATATAAATGAAATGGATGCTTATTTGATTTGATATTAAAATGTATCTATATGTGTATATCTTTTATTTAAACCAATTAGATTTGAGTCATATCATAAATTCCTAATTAAGATCAATATCTCAGAAAATAATGACTTCCCTATATGAGGGTGTGAATATACACCCATATATATCTTGCAAATTCGCTAATTAGTTACTTTAATATTTAAAGAAACCCATACACATAAGTATATATTATATACATTGTATATCCCAATAAAAGATTGCTTCAGAGAGTTCATTCCTCCCGCAAGCCTAGCAATTTGTGGCTCTGAAAAAAAAAATCACCGACAAAAGTGGGAACCTAATAACGGTCATCTGTGGACGGCGGCCGCATCGTCCACATGTGGCATCCACCGAGGAGGTGCCACCTGCCGATTGGCATTTCCTTGACCCAAATTTCACTGAAAACTCCGGCGGCGGCGGCGCCAAGCCAGGCCAGGCCAGGCCAGGCGGTGTGTTATTGTTTTGCTTTCTTGGCCGAACTGTGGGCTTGGCTCCGCCTGGCCCCGGTCGGCATTATAATGCCGAGTCGCGGGGGTAAACGCCTGACCAGGCTGGCACTTGTGGCTGCCCAAGCGTGGACTCCGCTCGCCCCACCATCCACCATCCACCATCACGATCTTTTTGTAGAATTTCACTTTCGTTATTGTTGTCGCAGTTTGCCTTTTTTTTTGTCTTTAGTTTTTTGTTTTTATATTTTTTCGTTGGTTTGTCCACTTAATGATTTTCTGTTCACTTTTTCTGTGCATTTCTCGGGCTCAGTGGTATTTGTTTTTTGTGTTTATTTTCCCGTGGTCAGCAGCAGCGAAATGGAAAACGCCGCCAGAGCCGCCGCGGTGTCCAACCGATTGGGCATGCCGGGCACGTGGGTGGTGGCCAGAACCACTCGGAGCTGGAGGTGATGGCTTTCTTACTGGGAGGGTGATTCATTAGATGCGGTATTACGACACCCGAGAGCCACGAATGGGGCGAATTATGAACGATTTTAAACGATTTTAGCATAATCAACGGTACGATATCTAAGACAAAGACCCCTGACTTTCTCTCCGTCTCCAGTCTGGAGTCTGCAGTCTCTCCATCGTCCCGGACAATGGGTAGCTCGCCCAAGAAGGTGCCAAAATAAAGCGATAACCCAGAGCTCGAAGCGAACTCCAAACAAATGGCAAACGGGGCGAACCCAGCGATTCCGCACGCCAAATGATGAAATATTCGAGGCCATTCTTCGAACGCATCTGTTTAAGATGCCGCCGCCAAATTGACCGGTGAATGGATAATGGCTAATATTGGGTTACACAACGGCCACAAGGGAGTTCACCACAAATGGGGATTATAAATCAAATGACCTGCAATATATCTAACGAGGTACACGGCAATAACTAGACTTTATTGTTGGTATAAAATGCATTTACTTAAATTAAAAGGGTGGATTTTGTTTTATATATATATTTTTTTAGATTTTATTTGCGGTTTATGCCAATTTGCATAGCATTGCAGGGTTATTATAATATTAGTTATAAGCCTGCAACGAAGTGAGGGGTCGTTTTCAGCCTTATAAATCATATATATTGTTGATCAAACTTAACAGTCAAGTCGATCTAGCTTTGTTTGAGCATTAAACATGTTTGCTCAATTTTTTGCAACTTTTTTAATTAATTTAATTTAATTTTTTTTTAATTTTCAAAACATTAAAAAATTGAACTTTTTAATATTTAAATTTTTATGCCAATTTCTAAACCTATTAAAGACGAGCAAAGAAAAGCTTTCCGAATTCAAATTAATGAATTTCGGCATAGTTATGATCGATGTTTATGCAAGGTTATAAAAACTTCTGCTTTTCGAAGTTACATAGCTTCCCATTTGGTTGCAAATCCTTTCAAGATTGATTTTATATACTTAGTTTATATATATTTTTTAATATTTTTTTAATTTATTTGGGAAAGAGATGGCTGTTTCATCTTAACTTTATCTTTTATTATCATAATAATATGTCTATAGTGTTAAGATATATTTTTATATCCTTAAGGGTATTATAATTCTAGTTAGCATGGTATTATTTTTTTATTAGCTTTAACAACAATTTTAAAGATTTTTAAAATAAAAAATATAACTTAAACCCATCGAAGTTTTTTCTAAGTGTGTCAGCTATAATTACAATGTTCACTTGACTAGAGTTTTGCATATCTGCTGCTGCTAGTGATGCTGATGCTGGTGCTGCTGCTTGTGATGCTGCTTGTGATGCTGCTGGTGATGCTGCCACTGATGAGCCGTCAAAATTTCTATTTCACAGCTGGCCAAATAATTTGCAAACTAAGCAGCCATATCGACAGGGGGCTGGGCGATCGATGAAAACATCAAATCAGCATAATGATCGCCGAGTGAGCTCAGCTGAGTGAGCGACAAGTGTGAGAAATTCAATTTCGAAGACGGCTCCAGAAAGTGAAGGTTCGATTCGATTTTGGCCAACAACCACCGAGTGTTCGATTATCGGGGATGTTTCCATGTCGACGCCTACCAAATTGCCAATTTGCGGGGAGTTCCCTGCTCCCCCCTCTTAACAGCTAACAGTTTTTTAACTGGCATTAATTCGCTTTCAAACGAAATCGAAAGCCATCAAGTTCATAAAGGCGGCCTGTTGTGCCCAGTCAATGGTCTCCACACAGTCTGGGAGTCGTTGTTTGGACTAAGGCCCAATTAATCAAAAACGAGGCGTCGACACGAATTTTGATTTATTGCTTTGGCAAAATCGAACCAAAAACTCCATCATTAACGCATCTTTGACTGGGCACTAACCAGCAGCACTTTCCTTTTGGCGGCCCCGAAAAGGGTTCCGGAGTTCAGTAGCCCATCGATTTTGGTGGGATCTGTGACTAATTGAAAAGGCAATAATTTCACTTTTAGCAACTAGCGAGCCATGTTTACCAAACCCACTAAAGTCAAACAAGCTGGGGCCAGAAAAGAAACTCCACTCCGCTTCGGTTTGGTTCGGTTCGGCATAATAAATGAAAGTGAGTACTGGCCCAACAGCAGCAGCAGTACAAGCAGCAAGTACAAATGACATACAGGCAATCATTGTTAGGCTAATGTATGACACGTTTGCCAACAGATCCTCCGTCTAACTAAGCGAAGGTTTCTTTTCCAACAACCACAACAAGAAATCAACAAAATAGACAACAAATCACGCATACGCCACCGGTGACAACTTGCGCTTTCAATTACCGCGCCAGCGCGCGCGTGTCAACGGCCGGCGTGAAAAAGGGTCTTTAGATGGTACACCTATGATTTAATTTCGGTTTCTTTTCGCACACTTTTAATTACGCAAATGTTATTCAATAAACCCGTAAACGAGTCGGGCCCCATGGTCGCGATTAGAGAAATGGGCGAAACTTTTTGCTCTTCAGAAGTTGAGGTTTCTTAGCTATATTGAAGGATTGGTAACTAGCTCATAGGTAAAAATATTGTCTTGGAAAAAACGAGCTTATCATAATAACTGAGCTTTAAAAAAGAAATTAGCTTTATATTACCTCTATTTTAAATATAAATTTTCCCTTAAAGAAAGTTCTAAACAGACTTCAATCTAGAAGTTTCCAACCTCAAAATAAATGCGAGAAATAAAGTTAAGTTATCCTGGCACACAAACAATCTATAATTAATGCTCTAAATTATCTAAAAGAAGTCTCTTAATTATTAAAAGTCATATTAAGAAGTCACAAAATAAGTTGCTGTTTCAATTACGGAAATAATAAATATACAAAACATTCTTGTAGTTTCAAAACACCAAAATATTAGTTATATTATTTTTAACATTCCATTAAATAAAAGAGCATCTACTGACAGCTCTGCAAATATTATCTTTACCCATTTCTTTTGAACCTGGCTTTGTTGGTGGTCGTTTTGGCCGGCCATGGAGGCCTGGCTAGGGCTTGAAGCTAATTGCACTATTATTTCATTTTGATGCCATTTTAATTTAATTCCATTTGCGCAACGACTTTCGTCTTCATTAGGCGCGTTTTTCTGCACATTGTTTGCTCTCGGACGCTCTCCATAAAAATTTTGCACCTTTCACACAGAATCCATTTGACTTCCGTCATCGTTTTTGTGCGCTGTGCTGTGTTTTCTTTTCTTACTTTTTATTTAGTTATTTATTTGGCTGGTAATCAAGGTTTTGATTGTGTGGCCGTTTAATTGGCGAAAATTAAAAAGGGAAAACGTTTTTACACCGCACACCGTTTGTGTGTGGGCGTCCACCGCGGCTAATGCAATTAATTAGAAAGCGAAACCAAAAAATTCATTTAGATTATGCGAGGGGGGAAATTCATAATTTTTACACTGATAAATGTTCGGCCGAACAGAGAAATATATTTCTTACAATTGCCTTCACTTTTTCCCGATGATGTCCGAAGGGCAAAGGCCAGAAAAAGGCATACATTTTTTTTTCGAAAGGGAAGCCTCGCCGGCCTGGGGCCATGGGTAAATGATTTACTTTGACTGCCGGTGAAATGGAGAAGTCTTTTTTAGAGAGAAAAGTTTCCCCGGGCGGAGTTTAACGAGACCCAAAATCGCAAAACACTCTCCCGGATCATCTTAAGTTTGACGCCCTTATTTGGACATTACAACCACCTGAGAACGGGCACAGAGATCCCACCAAATGAAGATCTATCGGAGCCCGGTGGCTGTGCGAAGACGCTGGTTGCATCCGAAGAGCATCCGATCGATCTATCAAGATTCGAAGCTGGCCCAAGACCAATAATTACCGGATGAGGAGTAATTTCCTACGGGTTACGTTTCAAATGGGGCTGGCAGGGCCATCGCCATCAAATTAATGATCATGTCGGTCCCAGTGTGCGATTTCATTAAGCGATAGAGGTGTCTTCTGAGAACGAACGGTGGCCTCTTTGCTGGAAGAAAGGGAAAATATTGTCCAGGCCCAAGTACTTTTCAATTGTTTCCCCCCAGAGATGGGCCTATAAATTGTGTAAAGAAAAAGATCTTATATATATTATTGTGGCAGCAGCACTTGGACTTTCGTTTTTTGTTTGCTTCTCAAGTGGCGCGCTGCCACTGCGACTGTTCCTATAAATCTTTTCCTTTTTTTTGCCCAGAAAAATAAGAAATTTCCATTGTCCATGGCTTTGGGAAAGTCTAAGAGTCGTCGTCATTGTGCATTCGGTACGGGTAGCTGAGTAGTTGGTAGCCGGTGGTCATCTCTCTTGCGGTGGAAACCCCATGCTGATCTCCGGCTGACATCTCGCGGCCTCGCCCCCTCACTCGTTGCGGTCGTGTGAGTGTGTGCGGCTTTTGATGGGGGGCTCTTCAGGCGTTTTAATTGTGCAACATTTCTTTAAAAATTAAATGCAAGCCCCTTCAGTTACTTCATAGCTTTCGTTTTCCCTGGGAATGCTCTGAATTTGATTTCGAACACTGCCAAAAAAACACCAGACTACTTACTTGCTCAAATTTTGGCACCCAACCGTTATGCAAGCAATTTCACTCCGTTACATCAGGCATAGTCCATAAATTCAGCCATCGAATGTCATAAATCGGCCATTAGTTGACGAATTCATTCACATGGATCACATACACACACAGCCTGACCAAACTTAGATTTAATCGACGTCCGGGCCAAGTATCAAGTTTTCACTTTCGCTAAGCTAGGCACTAGCTGGGTTTATTTTGATTCGGTTAGCCAATCGCCATCGGACGATCTCCGCCCCGACCGACAAATAATCCCCTAATCTGACGCCCATTAGTGGCACGAATCGCATGTGAAAGTTCATGTGGAAACCCGAGAGCCGCTAAGGACCGGCGCGATCCGGTCGTGATCGCTGCCGTTGATAATCCGGACGCATGACCCCCGTCCAAGTACGTGATATCCGTACAAATTATGATAGGCCCGACGCCACCGTCACCGCCACCGCCACCGAAGATCTCCAGTTATCCAGATCTTGTCTCGAGCCGCGGCCACGACATGCACTTGCAACGCACTCGGGGGCTCCCACACGCCATAAACAATGCCCAGGGAAATGGAGGAGCACTCGGCGCTGTCATATGCAAATGACCGGCAACTCTGTGTAGGAGCCATTAACCGAGAGCGAAAGTTCCACGACCAGGCCAGGTCGGCAATTGCAGGGCATTCGTAAGGGACGCGGAATTATTACAATTTATTTATACTGTAAACTTAATTGAATTTTAATATTTGCTTAATTTAATAAATTTTGTTTTATAACGACAACGTATAAATAGATACTAATAGGACATGCCATATTTAGTAGGAATAAAAATTAGCTCGAAATCTTAAAAGATTCTTGGGAAATGGAATTACAATTTCTTGTTTTAATTGTAAAGCAACATCAATTTTTATTCTGATTTTAAGAGAGTATCCTTAAAGATATTAATCAATCTTATACAAAATTCTCAAAAATAAATAATTGGTTCAGTCAATTACGTCATTGAATCGTTTGCAACAAAGTAGAACCTCCTTCTGATCGCCTGGTGCTTTGAATTGGACAGTGGAAAATTGGTTACTGAAAATGCCCATATCAGAGCCTTGTGGTGGCCAACAACAAAAATACATAAGCAACAAAGTTTTTTTAACAATATTAGTACAAAAAATTATTTACAAGAACATAAGTTTGTACTTTGTGTCGGTTTAATGAGAGTTGCTTTACAATTGCTTTAGAATTGGCTTCTACTACTGAAGATGATGCCATTGAAACTTTTGCACCAAAGTTTATCCTCCATCTGCTGCGCTTATGCTCCTGGTGCATAATATAGAGCTGTGAACAAATTTATACAGACAAGAAAGGAAGCTTCGTTCGGCACGCAGAAGTTTTCAAATTGGAATTGGATCAATATCTATCTATCTGTCTATATATTTATCTTTCTATCTTTCTACCTATCTGTCTATCAATATATCTATATTTCTATCGGTTAGAATAGTGGAAATCCGAAAAAGACTATCCCCAAACTTTCATTTAGATATACTATATATACTATACTATACTCTTAGGACGACTAATGTAATTGCAATAAGATTAATTTCAAAATTCTAGAGTCTAAAAAATGGCATATGTTGAAGACCGGGGAAGCTTTAATTCTATTGTATATTTTTTTTAATAATTTATAATTTTTATTGCAGCTATTGGTCTTTAGTTTTTCATAAATAAAGGCTGTTCAAAATGGTGCTCCGATGACTTGTGTCACCTTTATGCTGAGAGGAGTTAACATCCAATACCTTATTTTATTTATTTTGCGTTAAATTCAACCGTGTTCAGTTTCATCCGACTGTGCGTGTTAATCGCTGACTACATGTTTCGCATATTTTATAACTTTATGTGAGCAAAACAAACATTGGAAATTTTTCTATTTATTTCAGTCGTGTGCCCAAACTCCCGGCAAAGAAAGTTTTGAGGTTGTGAGCTCCCAATGGCACCTGCCAAAAAATGCTTGGATATTGCTTGCCAAGTTCGGTGTTGTCTCATGAATGGGGAATTTTAGAGTTGCTGTACGAGTAAATCGAGGAGCTTCAACATGGGATAGAGGTTTATTTTTTTATGGAAAAAGGGAGTTTGTAAATATATTCATCACTATTTTTGTTTCAAGGTCCAAATTTGTTGAGAATTTATATCTATTTGTATATATATTCAACCTATATATTCATTCAACCTATATTCTTAATTTCTGTGTATTTTAGCGTATTTTGATATCCTGTTATAATTTTTAATTTTCAGAAGTTTGTAATACGTAGACATTTTAAGCAATTAAAATAGCTTAAAATGTCAAATTTTATTCACAAACATAAACATTAAAAAAAAGCTTTCCCAGTTGAAATTAATGCATTTTTTTTTGCCAAGGTTTAATATTTTTACTAATTTTTTTTTGCAAAAAATTAACATCTAAAATAAAATGATATCAAAATTGACCGCCTGATCCAATTGCGAACGGCAAGAGTATAAAATCTTCAATTCAAGAAAATTTTGTAATTATTTAAATGATTTAGAATGTAAATTTACAATGCAAAATGTTGTACCCTATATTTGTAAAATAACTTTACATTTACGTATGCATTCATGTGATTGAACTTTGCTTTGCTACAGCTAGATGGCGTCATGAAAGAAATTTAATAATACTGTGTCAAATAAACGGGGAATCAGTTAACTTTACCCACATCCAGAGGGCGCTCCACCAAAGGTTGTTGTAAGATACATGTGTAAAATACAACTATTTACAAATGTATTTTCGTAACTGAACTTTACTAACAGTAAACTAAAGTTTATTTTGGTGTAAAACAAATTCATTGTCATCAAAATTTAACTTTGTTTTACTCAAATGGTACTATTTTAACCTAAAAACTTTAAAAAATATATAAATATATATTTTTAGTTTTCTTTCAAATGTGGTTTTACTATTTTTAAATTGTTTTATAAATTATAAAGCCTATTCCAAAGACTAAACATTTTTTACTCTCCTCCCTTGAAATAAATATAGGCTTTAAATAATATAAAATAAATAAATACTATTATTCCCAAAGGTTACCACTCAACTTTATATTTTCCCATTCATCTCGTAATAAGAAAAACTCTCCTTTAGTTTGTTTTAAACATTTTAATTGAATTAATTTTGTCGTGTGCATGAGCTGCTATAAATAAATAATTACATTACGTTATAAGATAAAATTACAATAGCTTCTGCCGCCTGATTTGCGATTCGAGGAGAAGCGACTTACGTGATAATGCCCTACCGAAGGACCCCTTCCTGGCAGAGGGGGATCCCCTTTAAATTAATAATTTGTGTAAAGTAGGACTAAAGCTAGAGTGTAAATGTTATGCAATAATTTCGAAAATTATGTACAGCAAATGGGAATAAATTAGGACCAATCGATCGATTAATACGTTACATGAGCTGTGACTGCTTCGCTTAGTTCGCTTAGTGTGCCGGTTAATCACATTCACTAACTAGTGGTAGGGTTAGGCTATAGTACGGTTAAGATTACGGTTATGACGATGGAAGGTGCTATCAGGCAGTGTTGAGAGCTGACCGGTGACAGGTGAGGTGGAGCAACTGGAATCGTTGCTCGGGTTATGGCCGATGCACCGATCTCTCGATCTCTCCATAACCGGAGCACGAGTCCGAGTCTCAGTTGGATTCCGCGGAAAGAGTGGATGTTGGTGGTGCTGGGCATTCGCTAAGGAGGTCTCTCTGCCTCCGATCCGGCCTAGAACTGCAGTATCTGGTTGATCCAGTCCCGGAACTCGGAGATGCGCGTATACACGCCCGGCTGGTTGGCCTCCGCGCATCCAATGCCCCACGAGATGACGCCGCCTAAATGGAAGCGCTTGTCCGATTCCCTTTGCAGCACCATGGGGCCACCAGAGTCGCCTAGGGATTAAGATGATTCTCAGTAATCTCTAAAGACAGGTTATCAATCTCTCAAAAACTCACCCTCGCAGGAGTCGTAGCCGCCCTTCTTCCAGCCTGCGCAGATGAAGATGTGAGGAATGTGCTCGATGTATCCCGCCGAGCGGTACATGGACTCGCAGATGGTGTTGTTGATCACCGGCACGGCCACCTCCTGGAGCACGCTGGGCAGAGGTCCATCCTCGTACAGGCGACCCCAGCCCGTGACAAAGGCCGTCTGCCCAATGAAGTTCTCGTCGTTGTCCGGCACGCACACGGGTATGATGTTCGGCTGGAAGACGACGGGCTCGTAGAATCTGTTCAAGAAGAAAGCCGCTTAGTATAGATTCAGGATCAAAAAAGGATCAAGTTTCTTACCTAAGCAAAGCCAGATCGTATTCAAAGGTGCGCGGATCAAACTGGGGATGCGAGGCCACGATCTGAACCCGGCGCTCCTGATAGCCATAGGGCTCCTCCTCCTCGGCCAGGTCGTACTCGCCCAGGCGCAGCAGCAGATCGGAGGGCGGCACGCTGCAGGAAGTGAAACACACACTCGTAAGGGGGTTGTAAGGCATTAAGGGGCATCGATTACTCACTTGTCCACACAATGGGCCGCCGTGATTGCCCAGTTCTCGTTCAGCAGGGCAGCTCCGCACTTGTGCAGGTAGGTTGAGGTGCGCCACTGGCGCAGGGAGATCTGCCAGGGCCAGCGACCGAAGGCGGCATTGGCTCCTCCAACGATACGGGGCTCGGGGAACATGCGACGGCCGCAGACTGGACATTGAACAGGATAAAAAGCGAGAGCTTGGTTAATAGGCCTGCCTGCGTCGGGGGTCACAATTAAAGTAATGGGCGGCCGCCAGGGCCTTAAACATTTTAATCACTCCGCCTGGGCACTCAGTCATTTCGGCTGCAGCGCTCAAATGTAATGTGCTTTGGCCACGGCCCAGTCCTTGACTTTGGCCATCCAGCAAGGCAGGCAGGCCGGGAAGGCAGGCAGTCAACGGCCTACTTTATGGCCAGCACACAACTTGTTGGCTCAGGCCGCGTCGCGACTCGTTTCGATTCGTGCATCAAGATTGCTTTTGCCAGCCGCAAATCGGTCAACGGGCTGAAGCTGCAGAGCAGGAGGATTCGAGTTTTGGGAGGGGTTTGGGCCATTGCATTGGCTCCTTTTCTTGGCTGGCCTGCTGCAGACGATGGCCAGCAAGCTGGCAACGTGACCCAAGCGGCACAATGACCGAGGCGATCCCATACACGATGCAGTCATTATTGTAAATGATTGCTGTAAAAATTGTTGCGGACTGTGTCTAGCAGGAGATTCAGCTTAGGAGTGTTCTTACACAGGGAGAAATAACTAACTAAATTGATTAAAAACTATACATAAATTTTAAATATTAAGCAGGCAGAAAATAAACCTTTTTTAAAGAGAAAGTTAATATACGAATTAAGGCCATGGTCCCCTACAGTTTCTCTCTGTGTAACCATTTATGAGCTGGCCTCAGGGACAGCATCTCGGAAGATGTCTCCGCTTCTTGGTCTTCAGCCAAGATGCTGGCTCAAGGCCAGCGTTTAGCCTTCAAATTGAATTTAATGGCCACGCACACGTTGGCTTTGTCTTATGGCCAAAGTGAGGCTGTGAGCTGCGAGTGTATTAATAGATTTCTCCTCCCCGCAGGAAACAAGTTTTCCCCGATGCTCCTCCCGATCACTCACCTTCCTTGTAATCGACGCCCTCCAGAGCATTGGCGGGTGCCACGGTGGTGCTGCCAGTGGCCTCAATGGTCGTGGTGTTCGGTTCTTCGCCGCTATAATCGGTGGTTTCACCGGCAGATGTGGTTTCGGGACTGCTGGTGGTGGTACTGCTGCTGCTGGAAGCCACCTCGCTGCTTAGCTCCACGGAGGATGATGTAGATGAGGCCAATTCCACGCTGCTGGATGGTGCTTCGGTGGTTTTCACTGTGGTTGGTGTTGCAGTCGTCGTCGTCGTAGTTGTTGATGTTGTAGTTGTTGTTGTTGGTTTTGGTGTACTTGTGACTCTCGGCGGCTTCGTGGTCTTGTGCGGCTTGGCCGTACCGTGCGTCTCCACCTCACTGACACTGGTGGCCACCGAGATGACCACTTTGTCGGTGGCACTGGGAGGGGCTGTAAATAGGAGCGTAAGTATAGCTTTTAGGGAAGAACTATGTATAAAGCTATTTAGGAATAAGCCTCTATTTGGATTTAAATAAGTCGGAATCTGTGAGGAAGTTTAAAAAAGAATCCCTTCTTACTTAGCAGAAAATTTATATTCAACTTTAATAAATTTAAATATAGATTTTTTAGCAAAATGAAAATTATATTTTTGGATAATAACTAAGAAGTATGCAACGCAGATAAGTTAATCATTTAGCTGACATTGGAGAGTTCGCTTAGACCTTTCAAAAGTTTTTCCTTCTTGCTTTAAGATCCTTTTTGGCGAATTGTTTACTCACCTGTTGTAGCTCCTGTTTTATTGGCCGCCTCTGGTGCCTGAGTGCCCAATGGCATCCAGTTGGGTGGCGGTGCTGGCTGCCAGTCATTGGAAATGCTGGCATTTGTTGGTGGCTCAGCCTCCACGTCTGTCCAGGTTATCAGGCCGGGTTTCTTGGTGGCCACCGTTTCAGGAACACTCAAAGGAGCCTCTGTGGTGAGTAGAGGCTTCACTGTAGTTGTTGTGCTCGGTTTGCTGGTTGTTGTTGTTGTTGAAGGGGTTGTGGTTGTGGGTTTGGGTGTTGTTGTTGTTGGAGCTTTGGTTGTGGCTCGACGGGTGGGCTTTGAGGTGGTAGTAGTAGTTGTTGTTCCTGCTGTGGTGCTGCTCGGCTTCTTCCTGGTCACCAAAAGAGGGGTCGTGCTAGTGGGCGAAGTCTTGGGAGGATTACTGCTGCTGCTGCTAATGCTGCTGCTGGTATCTGCCGCAGTTGTTGGTTCCGCCAGAAGAGCAGGAACCTTAACAATCTCCCCGGTGGGCATGGGCTTAGGCCGTGGCGCCTGAGTGGTGCGTTCCGGCACCTTGGTGGTTGTCCGGTTGTTGCTAAGCTCGTCCTTGAAGGATGTGCTGCTTGTGGTGGAGCTGGAGGAACTGCTGGTACTGCTGCTCGTGTGAATCACTGGCCTTCGAGCCGGCAAAGTCGTTGCTGTATTGTTACTCAAAGTGACGATGCTGCTGCTCGCCAGGCTATCAATTGGTTTCCTCGTGGACTGCGACCCACTGGAAGTGGTGGTTGTTGTTCCCGCTGGCTTTTTGGATGGCGGTCTCCTGCTTGAATGGGTTTTGTGTGGCTTGGGCGTAGTGGTGCGCAGTGGCGGGGTGGGACGCTGGGTGGTCACCGCGGCTCTGGTGGGTGTTGGTGTTGTGGGTGCCGGGGTTGTTGTTGGCGTAGTTGTTGGGGCGCTGGTAGGGGTTGTTGTGGGTTTGCTGGTCGTCCTGCTGGCCGCTGAGCTGCTGGATGTGGGTCTGAAAATATATAATTTAAATTATATTAATTGAATATATTTAATTTAATAAATTTATCAAGAAATAAGGTCATAGTTATACCTGGTATGCCTTCTGGTGGGTGCTGCCGTTGTGGTCGTCTCCTGCTGCTGACGGGTGGGTTCCGTCACTGGCGGCGTTGTGGTCTCCACAATTTGGAAGGTCACAAACTTGGTGGGCACCGAGGTGGTCTCAATGCGCTGCTCCTGCACCACCGGAGCCGTAGTCAGCACGGGCTTGGTTGTGGTGGTGCGTCGGCGCGGTGGCTTGACTGTTGCCAGCGTGGACGTAGTCGTCGAGGGAGCGAGGGAAGAAGGAGAAGCCGGGGCTCCACTGGGCTTGAGAGTGGTGCGGACCACAAAGTGGGAGTTCTTGTGGGTGGTGTGGGCCAGCGGTGGGCGACGGGTGGTGGAGAGAGTACTGGAGCCAGCACTGGGCTTGGAGGTGCTCAGGTACGACTGGGTGACGTTCTTGAGCAGCTCGTTGGTGGATGACTGAGGGCTCTGATGGTGGGTGGTGGACAGGCTGCTCTCGGTGGTGAGCTTGAAGAGGGCACTGGTGGGCAGCGTGGTGGATTCGTGGGCAAAGTGCGAGATGGTGTTCTGGTCGATGCTATTGTCATTGATCTCTGGCGCAAAGAGGGAGGCCTCCTCCTGGGGGTAGAAATAAAACAGAAAATAGAGTAATCTGGAGGGGATTGAGAGGATTCATTACATACCTTCAAAGCACAGCAAGAGCCAAAGTAGAAGCGATCGATGCAGGTGCCCAGGTGAGTGCCATTCTGTTTGATGCAATCAATGGCGAACATGCACACCCCCGAGCGTCCCGACTTTCGAACAATGCAGGGCAGATGACGGATATTTCGACCAGATTGGACTGCAAAATAAATATAAAATACTATTAATGTCAAGAAAACACTATTTATAGTTATCAATTTAATTATTTACGCTTGTAAAAATACACATAATAAATAAAAAAGTTTATATCCCGCTAAAAACTATTATTGTTTAGCTTCTGTCTAGAAATACAACCATCATAATCAGTATAATGGCCTCCATAATGATGATAATGATGATGACAACGAAAGGGGAGGAGCAGAAGGGCTCGTATGATTCCTATTCCTATTCTGGATCCACCGATACGAATCGACTGCTCCACACCATTTCCGTTTGCCGGGCCGATTAACGCCTTCGAATTTGTACGCCAATTTGAGCCCGGCCTTTACCGTTAGGCAAACAGTTAACACAAGTGAAAATGAAGTGGCAACAAGCGAAGACGAAGACGAACACATGAACACATGAACATGAACCCAAAGCCGCGGCCCAAACACGAGGAGAACCCATCATAAAAGCCGCAAGATCGCTGAAGGGCGTCATCATCATCGCATATAAGACCGCCCGATGAGGCAACACGGTAGCCCATCCGCATTATTGTTATTTATTTATGATTTCTGCTTTTCTGCGAGCGGCCCGCTGCCCCAAGAACCGCCAGCCTCGTCATCATCATCATCATCATCATCAACATCGTTGTCGCTGCCGCTGTCGACATTGTGTAATCGAGCCGAGAATTATCCGAGCTCGAGCTTTGAACTTATATAATTGCACAGGCCCCGTGCTGGGGGCCAAGAGCTTTGTGTTTATTTTCTTCTTTTTTTGTTTCGATCAGGAACGAAGTCAGCCCTGTTGGCGGTCCTGATTCCCCCTTTTGGCCATAAATTTAGTTAACAAGCCGAAGGAGGCATTTCGGGCTAAGCGCTTAAAATACTCGCACATAAATAACGCACTTTGCATGCCTGCTGCTCGGCTGCTCTGCTAAATGGAGAGAAAACAAAGCAGGGCATCGTTTGGCTGTCTTAAATACCTTTTGGGGAAAGCCTTATTGGAGGTGCGAAAATTGCAGATTGGTTTCTTATTGGAAATGTTACTTATAAATGGAAATGGTCAACTGATAGAGACGAGGATCTTAATTATAATAAGAGAAACATTTTTAGGCAGATTCAGAATTCATTTATCAGAAAGCAAAATAAGTATTCATCATCTCACAATAAAAATATTTAAATAAAAAAGACTAACATAAAGTGGCTGTCAAAAGTTGATTTATTTGTGTGTGAAAATGTTTTTGTTTTAATCTATTATGCTAAGCCATTAACTATGATAATAAAAATCTGCCTACGAGGGAAGCACAGTTATTTTTCATTCTAAATTGTGATTTAAAGTTCTTCGTTATTTTTAAACAATAAATAGCAGTACCAGAAACAATATCATAAGTATAAAATTGTTCTGATAAATATATTGAAAAAAAAAATAAATAAATATATATATGGACCTATACATTGTTCTAATAAATATATTTTATAAATAAATTGCTCAAATAAATATATAATTATAATAAAATTATTAAAGAATGATTAACTTTGTAATGATATCTTTGTAAAGTCCTTCTTCTTCAGCTTTAGTTGAATTTGATTTCATTTCAATTCTAACCAACATTCCCACTCATTTTTAGGGTATTCAAATAAATATTGCCCGCAGGCTTTATTGGCGTTTTGCGTTTATTGAACTTTGGCCGTAAAGTGTCGCGCATTTCTTATGCAATTAACACGAAACTTTGTCATGAGCGCATTTTAGTTCCCGAAACAAACCAAAAAAACAGATGACTCAAGGCACGAACTTCGGCGAAGAAGAATCAATCGAAACGAAACGAAATGAAATGAAATCCATCGAAAAGGGGATTCAGTACCGGGAGAGAGACACGGTCACGTTCCATAGATCGTGGCAGAGCCGGCAGCGGTTCTGTTTCTGTTTGCATTTCGTTTTGTGGCTTTTTGGGTCAACAGCTTAGCATATGTTTCGCTAGCCACTCGCTTCGCCTACCAAATAGCCA
>VNJS01002742.1:0-18632 GCA_008042575.1 Drosophila watanabei | reverse complement strand
AATAAATAAACAAATAAATAAATAAATAAATAAATAAATAAATAAATAAATAAATAAATAAATAAATAGATAAATAAATAAATAAATAAATAAATAAATAAATAAATAAATAAATAAATAAATAAATAAATAAATAAATAAATAAATAAATAAATAAATAAATAAATAAATAAATAAATAAATAAATAAATAATTATCAAATAAATAAATAATAAGTAAACAATTTTTAAATTGATTTTTAAAAGTTTTAAATGGAAGAAGGATTTATTTCGAGAAAGTAAAGTAAATGGTGTTGATAGAAGACACACATAAAATATATATTTTATATTTTTAAATAAAAAGAAATATATATTTTACGAAGATATAAATGAAATTAAATTAAACTTATTTTCAACAATTTAATAAATAATAAAATATATTAAAAATTAAATATGAAAGGAAAACTCACAATTTCCAGAGCAAGCCTTCAGTTTCTGGTAAACATTAAAACCTTTTTATATCTTACTTTTCTTTTAAATATAAATATTATATAAAAGCATAAAATATACAAATTTAAATTTATGTTTCTTAACATTTTTTTTAATATATTTAAAGTTTAAAATATATAATTGTAAATTTATCTGTTAATGTAAAAACTAAATGAATATAAATAAATAAAAATATATCCCCATTTGTAGTTACTCATTTCCTTATATATATGTATTTAATATATTTTAAAAGTATCTTTCAAACCCATTTTCCCAATGATTTTATTCACAAATGTATCAAATTTCTCACAGTGCCTCTACAATATCTTGTTTCGGCTCCTCTCGTGTGTTTTAGTGGCTTATGTATAAATTTAATGAATGAGTTAATTCCACATTTCGTAGAACTGCCAATAATAATATTTAGTAGCCACAAAGATACATACACACAGATTTAGATAGCCGCAGAGCATTGAACCGAGTGCTGTCTTCGCATCTTCACCTGTTGTCTTAACCAAAAGGAAATACAAAAAAAAAACCTAAAAAAAAATACAAGAAACTTTAATTAATTTAGAGAGTTTTGGAAGAGAAACAAACATACCTAGTGGCAGCTTCTGTTATGTCATATCAATTGTTTACAAACAATATTTATATCCTCAGTGCAGCATTCGCATTCGCATTTTTCTTTTCAACCCAATTTTCCTCTTTTATTTTCCTTTTTAATTTCCCTCCCAGTTTTTAATGGCTGCTGTTTTTGTAAATATTTATTCGATTTTCATTTCAGCTGATACGACGAGGCTGAAATGCATTTCACAGATAATTGGGCAAGGTTGCGTCTTTGCAGCATCAATTGACTAACAACAACAACAATTACTCTCGGAAAATGTGCAAGTTTTCCCAACACAAAGTGATTTTGTTAGGCTTTAACAATTCAATTTTAAATTTAGGGTTTTTATGGGATATATTTTTTGAATAATTAGTTAGAAAGAAAAGGAGGAATATACATTCCTTTTATTCCTTTCCTTGACTCCTTGAACTTGAAGGGTGGCACTGAACTTCATGTAAACTTAAGATTTTTTTTATTCCTATTTAAAATTTACAATTATTTAAAGGTTTTAAGTTTTATTTATATTAGGAATAATTTTTGTTAAATTTTTTGTTATAAGAGAAAACTCAATAGAAATAATTATTTATATTTATTTATTTTTAAAATTTATGTATATTATGTTATAATTATTTATATCAAATAAAGCAAATTTTTGTTTATTTTTTGTAATAAGAGAAAACTCATAAGGAATATATTTGCTAAGCTTCGAAAATGCTATTTTAAATATATAGTTTTTATATAAATATTATTAATATTATTAATAATTTTGGATTAATTTTTTATAATAAAAGGGAAACCATTAAGGAATATTAAATCATTTTTATTTATTTTTTAATTTTTTCAATTCAATTCAATTTATAGGCTTCATTTTTATTAATTTAATTATGTACTTAAGCTACTTACATTTATGTATAAGATTTTAGACGATTTTACTTTTTTGACTATAATATCATTAATTGTATTTGTTATTCGAATAGAAATTAATAATAATAATAATTATTATGTGGGGAATATTATCAAAACCCACCCACGTTTAATTTTTTAACTTTAAATATCTTTTTTTGTATAAATATTTATATCAAGTAGGGCTTATTATTAATATTTAATTAATTAATAAATTACATTTGGTTTTTATATTAAATTAAATGCAAACTTGTGGCATTTTCCTGGGGCTGTTTTCTAGTACCTTTTTCGGTTTTCCCAGCACTTTTGCTGTTATTACCCTTATTCCTCAAATGAAGCATACACTTGAACTTAAAATAAAGAGGAAAAAATGGAAGCTAACTTCAAGTAGCCGAAGTCTGTATACCCTTAAAGTCTGCAATTGGAATTTGATATTAAAAAACCAACCTAATAACTAAGCCAATAATATTTATTTGAAAAGCTGAACTAAGCTTGAAATTATGGCCTCCTTGGCTTAATTTTAATAGGATTAAAAAAATAAAATAATGGAGCTATAATTCATTAAATTAAAATATGCTTGGTCTTTTTTTAAAGTATTAAATAAAGTATTAAATTAATTTAGAAGTACTAATAAATAATATTATGGTTGTTTTTTTTTAGGTATTATTTAAAGTATTACATTAATGTTAAAGTACTAATAAATAAAGATATGTTTGGTTGTTCTATAGGATTCAATTAATTTTAAAGTATTAATAATAATCCCTTATAAAATTTTAAGGAATTTCTTAGAACTTCTAGCAAACATATCCTGATCAATAATATATATTTTTTATAGGCTCCTACACTGCTTTATAAACTTCTAACTAAAATCATAATACCCTTTAAATACCTTATAAAAAAAATACAAAAAACGACTCTGGTCTGTTCACTGATCTGTCAAAAAGATCATTGAATTGCGGGCAATCGCCGTCTATTTCTGTCGAATATCCAAGATGATTCTGCCGTATGACAAACTACTTGTGATTTATACTATATATTCTATATAAAATGGGGAAAAATGCCCAAAGTCATTGCCCCCTCATCCCGCAGAAAAAAAGAGTATATAAAAAAAATTAAGAAAAAGAGATCGTGAGTGTGTGTGCTTTGATCTCTGGCTCATGTCAGGTTTTTATTTTTTTTTAACTCTTTTTTTTTTGGCTAGTCATCTGCTCCGTGGAGATCTTCGAACTGCCATCGTTTAACAGCAACTAATTATGAAGCAATTCCATGGCAGTTGAAGCGATCTTTTTTATGTTTATTAACCCAATGTTTGCTCTCAAATAAAATAAACAGAAATGTATGCAAAAAGCAAAGGCTAAAGCAACAACTTTGCATCGATTTTACACATTTATAGTTTCTAGTTTTTTCGTGAAGGTTGCCTTTGTTTGATTTTACGAGTCTTTCAAACATTTGTTCGATCTTTTACGATTCAAGTCAAACCGAGTTTGAAGGCAAGTTGATCTTTTTTTTTATTTTTTGTCTTTAGCTTTAAATATACGAATGGATCTTGATTAGAATGACGAAGAGAAGGTCTACAGACTGGATTTTTTCTATGTGATAATTGATATAGAACTAACTTTAATTTACTTTCATAATTCTATTGATAATTATTATTATTATCCATTTAATGTGTCACATAAATATATATTTTTCCATTTAAAAAACTTATCAAACTCCATGGAAACTCTGACTCTTATCGCAGAATTCTGCAGAAACTTTGTTGGGCTTTTGCTTTTTTTTCTTTTCTGACTGAAAATCTCAACGATTCCCCCGAGGGAAGATCGATTTCCAGAATGGCACAAAATCACTTCAATTCCAATGTATTTATTCGCTTATCGAAAAGGTTTTGCCCCCCTCGTGGGATGTTTGATATAAGCTAAGCTACAAAATAATAAAATATAAAAAGAACGCAAAAAATGGGGATAATAATTTTGTACAACAAGTATTAAAAAAAAGAAAATAAACAAACAAACATTCTGCGGTTCCACCATTCTGCCCTTATGGGTAACCCCAACTTCCGAGAGTTCCCTTGCTGCGGTCGCAGTTTGTTATCCATTCAAAGCAGGCGTTTCCGCTCATATTTGCAATTTTTAAATAAAAAAGCCACACAGAACTTTTAATACTCTTTTTGTATATTTAATAATAATAATAATATACATTTTATATTAAAAAAATTCATGAACTTTAAGGATAAAATATTTACATTAATTTTAGCTCGTATGCTTATATTAGGGATGATAGAAAATATTTATATACCGATATTTGACGATATTTAAGACGATATTTTTTTATTGACGTATCGATGACTATCGATGATCATCTGAGATAATCAGATTAATTATTAATTTTTAAGGATATAATATTTACATTAATTATAACTCGTATGCTTACAAATGATATAGTGGAAAATATCGATATTTGACGATGCTATTATCGATCATCATTTGTGATAATCAGTTGATCTATTTAATATATGGTAAAAATATAATCATAAACATAGACAGATTAAATCAAACTTTTTCTGGGTTTTGATAATTTCGATATTTTAACGTAAAAGTCGATATTTCCGATTATTCATTAATTATAAGGATATAATATTTACATTAATTATAACTTGTATGCCTACACTAGGAAAGGTAGAAAATGTTTATATAGGTACTGTATCGATATTTGACGATATTCAAAACGATATTTCAGCGTTGCTTTAATCGGTGATCATCTACGATAATCGGATGTTCTGTTTTATTTATCGGAAAATTATAATAGAAAATATAGACAGATTTAATTATTTTTTTTCTGGTTTTAATAATATTGATATTTTATATTGGACCATTACATTCGGAAAGTAAATTACTTAATCTACTTCCTTCATTCTATCTAGATATTTGAACGATAATTTATAATATTT
This sequence comes from Drosophila watanabei, assembly GCA_008042575.1. Taxonomy (NCBI): domain Eukaryota; kingdom Metazoa; phylum Arthropoda; class Insecta; order Diptera; family Drosophilidae; genus Drosophila; species Drosophila watanabei. The sequence continues at coordinate 13,711 of VNJS01002742.1, read as the reverse complement.
AAATGTTTAAATATATTTTAATGGGTTTTTAATATTATTTCATGAAGTTCAGCTCTATATTTTGCGATGATTTTGAAATAAAACATTTAATTTGATATTTAAAATTGAATTTGATATTAGTTTTTTGTTTTTATTTTAATATCAGTTTATTAAAGTTAAAATAGTTGTTTTCTATAATTTAATAATCAAACATTAAGTATTATATTTTTTTTCGATAACCTTGATATACAAATGTGACCGATATTTTTAATATTAAAGGCATAACATTATCGATATATTGTAATATCCTCTTTGTTCCATATTATATCCTTAGCTCATATAAGTATCTTTAATGCAAATACTTTATTTGAAATAAATTGAAAAACAATTCTGTTTTCAAATGTAGAATGATTTTAATTTTTTTTTAAATATTTTTAGTACTTTATAAATTCACATTGAACTCGAATATATGTTATTTCATTTTATAATTTCAAGCAAATTTTCATTATATTCTAATGCCTTAAATCTGTCTAAAAATGTTAGATACCTTTCCTCTGTTTAGGGTATAATTACAGGCACTCCACAGTCCGAGAGCCCGAAGTCCACAAGTATATTTTCGCACACACAAGACACAACACACAAGCCCACACAGAGGCCCGGCATTCTCAGGCTTCTTGTTCGTCGTTGGCCGTCGTCAATGCCAAAAGTCAAAGTCTGGATTAATCATCAATCAAAGAGCTGAAAACGAGAGGAGAGACAAAGCTGAGAGATGGAATAAATTAATCGCAAACTCGCGAGACTGCCTCATCTCCAGGCGGATCTTGGGAAAGTGTGTGTCGCCCCTCTCTCTGACGTCAGAGTCATCGGAATATTATTTATTATTATTATCGGGAAGGGTTATTATCGAAGGAGGGCGTGGAGATACCAGAACAAGTGCTTCACTTCCGATTTCATGGGGTGTGGTGGTATTTCTCTCTCTTCATTCTGGGAATTTTGCAATCACTTCGCGGAGAAGTCGCAGATCAGAGGTCTATTTGTATGTGACCCAGAAAGGCTTTGAAGGGAATGGAAATGGGAATGGGAATGAGAAGGGAGACCTCTAATCATGGACTTTTTTTTAGGTTTTATCAGTCGCAGATTAACAGCCTGGGAAATTGAGTTGGAATTTAAATATCTGTTTAATTTCAAAACAGAAAATATTTGACTTTCCTTTGGGATCTTTTCTATTTCTTGTTTGTTTTATTGTTTCACGATTTCGACAACAAGTGACACTCGTGAAGAGCTTTAAACAAAATAAAGGAAGCTCCTGCTCGATCGTGTCATATGCATTTTGCTGACTTTTGTAATTAAAGCGGCGAGCAGGAGTCAAGTTTTGTGGCGGGGAATCCCGGGGAAGCAGACAGTTAATGAAAAAGGAGCCACAGTTTTGGGTATAAGTACAGACACACTTGGGCAATATGTTTATAGGTTGTGGAACTAAGAGATACTGATACCCTGCTGTAAAGTATTAAAAAATGTTTGAGAGGAATAATAAATTTAGGTGACAATATATATATTTAAAAATATAAAATATTTATATCATTTTTTGTTAAATAATATTGAAAAATATAATATATTTATATCACACTTTTTAATATATATATTTTAATATTTATATATATTTATATTATATATTAATATTTATTATATATATTAATATTAAAAGGTACTTATGATATGATAAACATATATATTTTACAATATAATTATTATCTTGATTTTATTATTAAGATATCCATTCGTAAGCCTCTTTTACTATTTTTACTATTTTAAAATAAATCTACAAAATTATATGTTTATATATCATATTCTTAAAACTATCTGATAAAAAAATATATTTTATTCTTAAGCATCTACAGAACCTATATTGTGGAAAAACTTCCATATTTATCATCCTAAAATAATTAAATTTTTAAAGTATATTAGCTAGATAAACTTTGAAATTTTAAGGTTTTTTAGCTAGTTAAATACGTTTAAAATATAAATATAAAATATAAAATATACTTTTAAAATGTTAGGATTTTTATTATAATAATAACACTGATAAGAAAAATAAAATCTTCTTTCAAGATTTTGTGCATTCTTAAATTGAAATCTTGATATAAAACCGAAAATCTAAATATAAGACCTTAAGCCTTATTTAAAGCCAAAACAATTTAAAAAAGGAACAAAAAAATCTCAAAAGAAGATCAAAATATTCTTACGCTACTTTCGAAACCAAAAGTCTTCAACTTTTTTATCAGTGTAAATATAGACTTTTAAAATTGTTGAATTTTAGGATAATGAATATGGAAGTTATTTGATAATAAAGTTGCAACCTGATATATATATATATCGTTCGCACTATGGCCTGTGACTTTCTTACTTGTTAGGAAGTTGAGGTTAAGTCAGATTGATTTCGTAAAATTAATTTCAGGCTTTATAAGAAATATATTAAATTTTTAGGCGATAGCAAAAACCTCATACTTTGAAGGTATTTTTATTGAAGAAGAAAATGAAGCAGCTTAATTTTTACAGGGAATTGCATAAAATTATTATATTAATTATAATAATTATATTATTTTAAATAATAATCAAATTTATTTATTAATTTGTAGGCCATAAATTAATTTTTTATTAGGGACTTGTATATAATTATTTTATTAATTATAATTATTATATTATTTGATAAATTTCTATATATTTCTTTTTTTACCATAAATTTATTTTTTATTACAGTTAATTGTATTATATTATTATATTAATTATAATTATTATATTATTTTATATATTTATTTATTTTTTAAGCCATAAATTAATTTTTTTTGCAAAATTTACCTTGCAAGAGTATTTCATTACTTGATCTTCACATGGAAGAGTCCATTCTTTCAAACTGTTGCTGCTGCTGCACATCAGATGCTGCTGTTGCTGCTGCTGCTGCTGTTGTGCTGTGGATGTTGCTGCTGCAATGTTGCTTCTTCGCTTGTTGCTGTTGCTGTTGTTGCTGCTGCTGCTTCGCACATAATTGAAAGGAGTGAAGTGGCTTGTACGTGAGCCACATGCTTGCCATATGCCGAAAAGGAGACCGAGGGATCGACCGACCAATTTATTTCGAACAACAAAATGCAGGTCACGAAATGTTCAACCCGAATGGTAAAAATGAAAAGGCAAACATGCAGACAGCGAAAGAAAGTCAACCGCTAAGTCAGTTAGTCATTCGCACACGCAGTCAGTAAGTCATTCAGTCATTTAGTCATTCACTCATTCACTCAGTTAGGGAGATTCGCCATAGGGGCTTAGGGCCAATTGTTGTTGATTTTATGTGTGTTACTCACCCCCGAAGTATCCTTGGAGGGTCCACTCCCTCTCTCGATGCTGGACAATCCCGCATTAGTTCTTAATAATGATACGATTTCGATTTCGATTCCCATTCCGATGGTTATTTTTTTTGCATTGAATGGACCAACATGGTGTAGGGGTAGCTACAGTGCGTTTCAGGGATATTTTTCTAGCAGGAAAGGAATAGGACTGGAAAATAACAATAAACAAAATATACTATATATTAAAAAATATAAATATATATATATAATATAAAATATAAGATAATAATAATACAAATATTATCTTATATTTTTAATAAACTTCTTAAAATGTCTTGGAAATATTTTGATAATATTAATACTTTAATGTTAAATTCGATATTTTTCGATAATTTCGATAGTTGAAGTTTAGTTTGAGATACTTTCATATTTTTCAATAAACATTTTTTAACGTAAAATTCGATATTTATCGGCTTTTTCGATAGTTAATATTTAATTCGAGATTTATTTATTATTTAATATCATTTAATGTAAATTATCGAGTTTTATATGTAATATAACTAAAATTATATGAAATATAAAATAAATTCAGAAAAAAATATCAAATTTCATGTGAAATATAAATAAAATTATATGAAATATAAAATAAATTCAGTAAAATATCGAATTGGAAATATAAAAAATATGAAATATGAATAAAATTCGATATTTTTTATATTTCAAGACATGAATTGTGATTATAAAAAGTAACAAGTAGAGCAGAATTTTATATCAATTAATTAGGTATGACAATATATACTTTTTGAATTAAATATCATTATTCCATATTATATTAATTGTATTAAAAAAGTAATAGTTGAAATTAGCAAGATAACATTTTAATTTTATTTTATATATTATATATATATATATCTTTTGATATTTTATGATATATATTTATTTTGCAAAAACTCGTCATTAAATTGTCTTAGAAAGTTTATAAAATATAAGGAAATAAACCAACTCCCAGCAGAGACTATAATATATATTAAAATAAACAAGAATATATAATACAATAATTTTTTAATATTTAAAATTATTAATATATTAATAATTAAAATTAATTATAGTATATAAAACAATTTTATTTTGATACATAACATTATTTATAGTTATAAATGCATTAATCATGAGTTTAATTACACTGAAATAATACCTAATTAATCGCTTGCACTTCTCACACAATCATCATCAATCCCCTTAAACACATTCCAAGCCATTCCATTCCAACTGGCTCAATATTTACGACTCTCAGTGTATTGTCTGCATTGCATAATTAGCCTAATGGAGAGGGGACCTATGGCAGTCCCCTGGATATGATGGCTTTTATGAATCATAAAATGCTTGTTATGCTGCAATTTACGTTTGTTTCTCCTACCGACGATTTTACGAGTTTTTAATTTTAACACGCAACCGGGAATACTCGTCTATATAGTATGCTATATATATAGTATGTGGTCTCTGGAGTAGTTTGATTGCCACTTAAATGGCGAAATACTCACAGCTGTAAAAGCAACATTATTTCCGTACCGAGTTTTTTTTTTTTGGCTAATTATGCGAGTGGACAGTTGCCACTCTTTTGCCACACATTTTCCACAATTTTTGTGGATTTTTCTGTTTAGTTTTTAGTCATCAAGAGGTCTTCGACCTCCGGGGGAATTAGTCAAATATGTCATTCGAAAAAGACGCCAGCGGATTGACAGCTGGCAACAGGGGGCCCCATGCCCCATGAAAATGAAAATGAAAACTATATTATATATAAAATATTATTTTAAACATTTGGTACTAAACGCCCCCACATCTGAGACCATTTCTGGCACCGTCTGGCCAGCAATTTATCAATCAGCGAAAGTAAAAGTCTTGCCAAGTATATTGAAAAACTAAAAACTCAGATGAGATGTCAATGTATCCCTTTCTACCTGCATATACTGCGTAAAAAGGTACTAACTTGAGAGGTAAGTAAATATATGAAAAATTATGGAAAAGTACTGAAAACAACAGCTTAAAAAATAATAATAAACAGAGATGTATGGATATTCCGAGTCAAGAAGGAGAGATGGTAATAAAGGTCTGGGAATTTTTCGGGATTTATATATAGAATTATATGGTGAAGATAAAGAAATAAATAAATATATTCATATAAATATAAAGATTTATTATTAGTTAAATAATTTAAAAATCGGCATTGCTGCTTTTGTATTTAATTTTAACCTTACCATTAAGATACATTTTAATTTAAATAATTAAGAGATTTGCATTGCTGCATTTGTATAAAATTAAAACCTTTTGCTTGTTCTACTAATTTCCTTCTTGATAACTTAATTTCGTCTTTTAAAATTTAAGTAATCTGAATTTTATTATTTACTTATGTATTTCCTTAAGAAACAGGAAAGAAAATATTTTTATGGCTGTACTTCTTAAGCTTAAGATTCGCACTTCTGGGGATCAGACGGAGAGTTGATAATAAATTTCTGGATATTTTTTTTTTATTAATATATAGGATAATATGGTAAACATAAATATACAAATTAAAATAAAAACATAAAGATATAATTTAAATTTTATAATGAAGAGGTTTTATATGTATTAAAAGAATTAAAACCTATTATTTATTCAACAAACTCCCTTCTTAATAAGTAAATTTCGTCTTTTAAAATTAAAGCAATCTAGATTTTATTTTTTGAATTCCTTCTTTGAATTTTCGTAAAAAACAATATAAAAAAATACATTTATTTAAATACTTCTTTAATTTTCTCAAAAAAACCGTAAAGGAAAATCCGTTTATTTAAATATTTCTTTGAATTTCCCTTAGAATCAGTTAAGGAAAATCTTTTTATTTAAATACTTTTCCTGGCTGTACTTAAGTTTAACAGTCGCACTTCGTGGGGATCACTTAACTTATTGAATATTGATTTATTTCTTTCTGGGTTTTAGTTTCTTTCCGTGGCAATCACTTGATTTGTGTCAAAGAAAAAACCAAACAGACGAAAAACCAAAAAAAAAAAAAAAAAAAAAAAANNCAAAAAAAAAAAAAAAAAAAAAAAAGAGGAACAACATGGCAAGTGGGGAAAAAAAAAGAGGTGATAAAAGACATTTTTTGGGTACTTCTTTCAATATTTCAATAATTTACCGCTCAGAAGGTTCAATGACTTTTTATGGCTGCGACACTTTTTCTTTTTTTCTTTTTTTTCCCTTTTTTTATATATATTTTCTCGTTGGCAACGTACGGTAAATTTAATCATTATTATCACTATCGCCAAAGGGGGGGAAGGGGAGAGGGGAAAGGCTGGAGGTGGAGGTGGAGGTGGGTGGCTGACATAGGTGGGGGGCATGGGTGGGTGTCGACATGTTTGGGCCATTGTCATTGCCAGTCAGCTGTTTGCCGCACATCACATCACTCAATTAACCAAAAAGACAGCCACGAGAAATGTAACTCAAAGATACAAAGATATGCACTAAAAAAAAAAACAAGAGATAGATTTCCAATTTATGTGCTAAAAAATATTTGTTATACTAATAAGAAGAGTAGAAATAATATAAAATGGAAATAAAGAAAGAAGAAATAAAGGGAAGGCTCTTTCAAGTAGTTTAAAGTTTATTAATATCATAAAATGTTTGTTATAAAATATTTAATGAAGTGTAACTTATTTTTATACAATTAAGACTGATTTAAAACTTAAAAAATAATTGCTACTAAGTAAATAAAATAATATTAAACTGAAATAAACAAAGGAAAGCCCATTGAAGTAGCTCAAGGTTTTGTAATATTTAAAAATGTTTTAACATATTTATTCAAGTCGAACTTTCTTTTTCCTATTAAAATCTGATGTTAAAATTAATTTACAGTTTATTAATATTACAAAATGTTAGTTAAAAATTATTGATTTAAGCTTAACTTATTTTTCTTCCTATTAAGTCTGATTAAGAAATTAAACATTAATAGTTATAATAATAATTTCATAGTTATACTAATAGAAATATTAAATAAAAATAATATTAAACTGAAATAAACAAGGGAAAGCTCTTTAAAGGAGTTGAAAGTTTACTAATATTACAAAATGTGTGTTATAAAATATTTATTCAAGTCAAACTTCTTTTATCGTAATTAAGTCTGGTTAAAAAATTGTAGTTATACTAATAAGTAAATAATTATACTAATAAAAGTAATATTATGTGGAAATAAACAAGGGGAAACCCTTTCAAGTAGTTTTTAGTTTTTACTTATATTACAAATTGTTTGTTATAAAATATTTATTTGAGTTAAATTTTTGTTTCCAAATTAAATCTAATTTAAAATTAATTTAAGTTTAAATTTCCCTTAAATGTAATTGAATTTCTACAAGTTTTATACTAGTTTTTCATAACTTTCTTCTCTCTGTGTATAAATTCTATGCTCCCCCGGCTCCACCCTTTCCCCATCTCACTCTCTCTCTCTTGCTCCTCCCCCCTCTCTACATACACCTTTCCCTAATACCAAAAATAAAACTAAACTAATAAAAAAAGCAGACGATTTACCAACGCAACGAAAAACGAAAAACGGGGCCCAAAAGAAAGTCTGAACTTCGGCCCTCGAGGGTCAGCTTTGTAAAGACAAAAAAAAAGGAAGGAGAAGGCGGGGAGTGGATATAGCTTTATATATATATATATCTGTTATATATATATATATATATATAAAATGGGGAGGTCGGGTTACATGTCGGTCGGGGATCAGCGTGCTAATGACCGACAATTGCAACAGAGATGTCGCCCTCTGCTTATTTTTTTAGTTTTTATTTTTTTTCAGGTCTTCAGCGGCAGCTGCCAACGCAAAGATGCTTTGGTGAAAGAAGGCACTGAAAAAAATAGTATTTTATTATTTAAAGAATTCTTTGAATATAGTTTTGAATACAGAAATGAAATATAAATATTTTTTGGTAATTTTAGGTACTAATTTGAGGCAGAAATCGAGGATGGTTTATAGATTTATAAAGCGTAGATGAATTTATAAATCGATAGATTAATTTCGCAATATATGTCCCATAAATCGATATTCTTTTTGATATATCCGATTAGTTTAATACAAGTAGGAGGCAAATAAAAATGAAGAATGTTCTATATATAAGAAAAAGAGACAATTAAGGATGATATATCGGGAAATTACAATACAAAAATAAGCAAAAAAGTAGGATATATATTTTTGATTAGCATAGACAGACGAATCAATCTAGCCATGGCCGATAAAAATAGTCAAAAATTTACCCATTTAAAAATATATTTCTTTTAAGATGTTACTTTATTTTATTTGAGAAAATTAAACAAAAAAAAAAGGAATTTTTGTACATTTTAAATTTAATTTGCTGCTTCTTAAATCCAACCCTAATCTTATAATAATATTTTTAATATTTGAAAATATCAATAAAATTACTTACTTAATTGATAAATCAATTACAAATTATATTAAATGCGTTACTTTAGATCAAAATTAACGAAATATTTTTAAAATGTGCGATATTTTGTAATATTATTAAAATTCGATAAATCAAAGTTAATGAAATATGTTTAAAATTTGTATCATTATTTTTTATTTGGGATACATTTCTAGTTCGAAAATATTTTGAAGTTCCTTTATTGGCTTAAGTATTATTATTATTATTTTTTTATTATTTATTTAATTTATTTACTTTTCTTTTTATTTATTTCATTTATTATTTTTTTAGTATTTATTTTACTAATTATTTTTTCCTCGCAGTGTATGCAGATGCTTCGAAAGAGTGAAGGCCAGATTACAGCAGCTTAGGCCGGGCCATCCATGTAAGAGGAGGGGGGAGGGCCTGTGCGGTCATTGTCGTTGTCCTGCGGTGAGGATATGTTCCTTGAGATTACGTGCGTTAGTGCCATCTCTCTCTAGGCGCAAATATCCCCTCAGCTTGCCGTCTCTCTTTCGACGGGCGGGCTAATTACGGTCACACTTGGCTGGCGATGACCACAGTTTTGCTGACTGGGATTGTGTATTATTATTTTGTTTTTGTTTTTAGCCATCGGGACGAGGGACTCGGGACTCGGGTCTCTGGTCTCGGGGCAGCCCCTTGTTGCACGTCCTTTGCCTGTTGCAACACCTTTATTGTTGACAACTTAAGTAAGGCGACACTCCAGGTAGGAACTGGTTGCGAGCCCTCTCGATCCTTGACAAGACTTGTGCGGTCGCCTTAAAATATGCACGGGCATTGCACTGAGAGGAAAAGCGGTTTAGTTAGCACTCTGCTTATATTTTATGTTGAATAATATATAAAATTTTTTTTATAATTAATTAAGAGGAAAAAAAGACATATAGAACGATATTACAAGATATTAAATATTCAATAAATTGAATTAAATTAATAGGAAATATTTTTATTATCTCAAATTTACTTAATTAAATATTTAATGATAAGGACAATATATCCTAATTATCTCTAAAATAAATTCACTAAATTATAGATTGAATTTATAGTAAATATTTTTAATTTCTCTGAAAAAGATTCACAAAATTAAATATTTAATTAATAGGAACTATTACTATGATGTCTAAAAAAGATTCACTAAATTAAATATTTTACTAATAGGAAATATTATTATTATCTCTAAAAAAAAAAAATTAACTAAATTGAATATTTAATTAATTGGAAATATTATTATTATCTCTAAAATAGATTCAGAAATTAAATATTTACTTAATAGGAAATATTATTATTATTTCTAAAAAACCTTCACTTAATTGAATATTTAATTAATTGGAAATATTATTATAACCTCTAAAAAAGATTCACTATATCAATTATTTTATTAATTAAATTAAACGTAATATATTATAAGAATTGTTTATATTGTAAGCCACTTTTTGATTATTATTAATTTTTTTATATATTTTATTTATTATTTTAATTATTTTTTAAAATTAAATACACTTATTTGGCTTCACTTCACATGATTTTCTATTTTTTTTTAGAAATTCTTTGGCTTTTTTTTATTATTTTTCCTATTATATAATCTTTTATTATAAAAACTCTTTAAATTAAACTCCCATTTTTTTCGCAGTGTCCTCAGATTGTTGACCAAAAATAAATACTTAAAAAAATATACTTTCTGCACTGATACAATCGATCTTCTTTTGTGGCCAGTTGGTTCTTTGATTGATTGTCTCCGCGAAGTGGAAAGCACTCACCGGGGGGGGGGATTTTTGGTACTCGGATTTTGACTCGTGTCTCTCCAAACAATCCCCTCCGCCTCCCTAACAGCTGGCCAAGGAATACTACTAATCGGGATTAAGGATGAGAGAAAGGTGCAAATGACACGGGAATATTCAAGGCACAAAAACACCCCAAGTACTGGCTTGCGGTTTCTAAGGCCCCCCGGGGATCCGGGAACCTCCTTTCCTTTCTCCTCCGATGGTCTTAAAAACAAATCAATTTTGTTGTTTCTGTCCTGATTAGCACACATTTTTTTTTTTGTGGGAAATAAGTTGCCCGAAAGTCAAGGAGAAACACAAGGATAAGGTCCTAAATGGGGGTAAAAAAGGAACCTTATCTTAATTGATCAGCTGCCACAAATAGTTGAGATATATTATCAGGATCTTTATGGAGGTTTACTTAATCTTTTGAGGTTTATGTTATACGATTTGACTTGTAAATAAATTCCTTATGCTAGAACATAAGCATTTTAGGGGTTTTAGATCGATATTTATCGATATTTTTCATGATCATATTCACTTGTTTTTACAATTTGATAGTTAAAAAACCAAAACTGGTTATATTTTGCTCATAAAAACAAATTTGAATATACAACTACTAGAGCCTTAAGAATTCTAGAAATATGTTTATTAAAAGTTCATAAAATCCAAATTTATCGATATTTTTTATGATCAGTTCTAGGACAAATCAATGTTTAACTATTAATGTCATTACTTTAATCTTATTTTTAACTGAAAATCTGTAATTTGTTGGTTTTTATTTGGATAACAAACTTGTATATTTAGTTTAAATTTACAAAATTTGTTAGACATTTTAAAAATGTTTAAAATTGCTTCAAAAGTTTATTTATCGATAATTTTTACTACTTTTTTTGATAACATTTCTATACAATTTTTAATGACAAACTAAATAATTTTTGAGGTTTGTCTCTTATAAGTTTTGTGGGTACTTAATGCACATTAAGAGCTCTTGAAACATGTTATTTTAAGTACATTAAATCAATAATATCGATATTTATCGATAACACTTTTGTATAGTAATCAAATTTTCAAATCGTGAAATTAAAATCTCATTAAACTAATTTTATTCTTTGTCGAAATTAAGATATTTTTCAACTAGAAGAATTACAGGGGGAAAAATTCCCCAATCAGGTGCCTCGTATTGCGTGTAAAATGCACATTTTCAGCAATATGCTGAATTTATTGGTCAACTTTTTGGGGGCAATCGTACTCCATAAAAGTTGATTATGATTGAGGGGGGTGCGGGGTAAGGGAGCTGTGTATGTGCCCCTTTGATGTTAAGGGTTAAGTGCGCGGCCTGATGAGGGTTAACTAGTAGCCATCTGGAGCTGGACAGTGGCAGGACACACGCACGGGATCGCATCATCCAATTTCGCCATCATAATTTCGGTGCACGAAACGATCCAACGATCCAACGATCCGACATCCAATAAACGTCAATCGGGGAAAGGGGAGGGTGGGGCATGATTAGCGGCTCGGGGACTAAGGGACTCAGGGGGAAAGGATGTCCGTCTGTCTGTCTGTGTGTCTGATGCTCAAGGAAACTCGTTTCTGGACTCTCCCCGATTGCCGGCGACAGATGTTGTTGTTGTCGCCGGGCCTTTGGTAATTGCCGAGTGTGTGTGTGTGTGCCAGGCCATACTGTACTTGGCTTAATTTTTTGCAAAATAAAAAGATAATGACAAAAACTGGAGCGAGTGCTATGGGGTCAAGAGTTAAGTTTAGATTGAATATGATATTTCAAAAGGATTTGAGATTTTGCTAGATTTTATATATATAGAGTTTAAATTTAGTTTTGAATTTAAATGTATTACTTTTACATAGTTTTTAATATAAATGTATAATTTTTACTTCAATTTTAATTTTATTGTATAATTTTGACTTAGTTTTTAATATAAATGTATCTTTATTGGTTGTTTCTATTAATTAAATACGCAAATGAAAATGGATATTAAGAGAAAAACTCTATTAAAAATTAGAAAGTTACATTTTAGTTTCCGTTTCAAGTTCCCTTTGGGATTCCAGAAAATATGAGTATATATGTAGATATTTTATACATATGTTAATCATAATATCAAATATATACGAATGTAAACGATCCTTTTATTTTGCAAAATATGAGGGTTACATAAATATTCTACTGGATTTATTGGAACAATATGATCTTAAATTAGCCCTAGATGGCTATCCTTATTTTTCCTACACTAAGGTTATGCTTCGTCGAATCGACGACGCCAATTTTAAAATAAGTATAACTTTTAAAGTATAAAGAAAATTGTAAATATTTTTTTGACATCGTTTTATTTATATTTTTAGCAACTCAAAATAAAAATATTATCTCAGTTTCTTAATTATAATGTACTTAAAAACTAAAAAATAATCAACAACCTTTTTTTATTTTTTTTTTTAATAGTCGCATTTTCTTTGGCTAAATTAGGAAACAAAAATCACAAATCGTTGCATTATTTCAGTCGCATCATAATATTAAGACTTAAAACTAAAAAATGACGTGTAGTTTGATACAAAAAATTATTTTTTTATACAAGAGGCGCAAAGATCAATTTTGTGTTCTCCACAAAGGCTTTTTTCGCATGTTGTTTTAGTCATATGTGGCTTAAAGAAGCAAAAAGGGCACTTTAAAATTAATCTGGAACGGTTTTAATCATTATTTATATTTTGTTTAACAAATAAGACGTTTGAGGCATTTTCCCGAGTTAAAGAGAGAGGAGTAACTAGACTTAGCCTAGAAGAACTTAGTTATTTAATTATTTCGCCCAAAATTGGATATTTTCACCGAAATCTTCAGTATTCCCATCAGATTCGTCCTCTTCAAGAAGGTTTTCAGTCGAAATCTTGTCTAAGCCATTGCCTTTACTTATTTACTAGGCCAATATTCTGCACAAGAATATATGAAACATTACCAAAAAGTCACACTAAAGTTATGCTTCGTCGTTTCGACGACGCGAATTTTCAGAAATCATACTTCCACTTAACTGTCGGACTTGTACTTTTGCATAATGCTGTATCTCAGCAAGGACTACAGCTGTACGAAAATCCAGAAAAAATAACCAAAAAATAAATGAAATAATCACTCATATGTGACTATGCGTCGTCGAATCGACGAAGCATA
>VNJS01002732.1:0-13169 GCA_008042575.1 Drosophila watanabei | reverse complement strand
GGCTTTGACCTAAGCCAGAGCGCCTGGTAACGAGGAAGGGCTTGCGGGAGATAAGCCGAGAGAACATCGACGCCACCGGCGCCGATCACTGGGGGTTTTTTGGCGAAAACGTTGGGGTTGAAGATCTTGCAGGTCCAGCCAGCTCGATAATGGTGTCTTCCTTATTTATCCGCTCTCTATGTACAAACCTTTTGACCTTAACTGAGCATGGCCAAAATTTATCATTAAACACTTCATCATAATGCTGAACCGGTACGCCAAGTTTAACATTTATGAATTTTAGGGTAGCAAAGTCGATATCTTTTTTTACCAATCTGAAGCAAGAAACTGTCTTAGCATCCACATTTAGTTTGGAGGCTACATAGCTAGAAACAGTTTCAGGATCCGTGGCCGCATTAAACTTGCCAACATGCAAATATTTAATGCTCTGCAAAACTTGAAGATCTTTCGACGCAGGCGCAACTCCAACGACGGTTTTATTTTTGTTGTTGTTGTTCTTCTTCTTTTTTCTTCTGTTTTGAACCGTAACAAAATCGTCTCTCCCAGCATTCGACGATCGTGGAGCTAGACCCTGGACCAGAGATGACGAGGTAGCAGCGGCATATGATTGAGAAGCTGATTGGGATTTGTGAGGCCTAACCGTGACGTTACTTGATTGTTGTTTTGCATCACCATTGTTTGGGAAAGCATCAGCAAATTTAGAATTTAAATTCTGGTACAAGCACTCCAAAGTTTTAATTTTGGCATCGAGTTCATCAATTTTTGAGTGGGAGTCATTGGCAACAACACAGCCATCGCACTGCCACAAGATATTTGGGTTAAGCAAGAGTTTAATAGTCTCAGAGGACAGATCAACGCAGGCACTATGGAAGGCCCGACGGCAGAGAGAAGCGCAGCGAACAGCCTCAGAGAGGCGAAGCTCGGCTGCCGAGATTTCGGTTTTACATACGGCGCACAACATAGCAAGAGTAGCACGTCCGAACGCTTTGAAGGCAAATGATGATGATCGCGAGAATTACCCGTTTTCTCCGGTAAGCCCGAGGAGTGGCTGTTATTTATAAGCAACTATGAGCAGTCAACTGAAAGATGTGGATTTAGCAACGAGGAGAATCTCATCAGACTAAAGAAGTACCTTAGAGGATCAGCTTTGGATGCTGTACGAGGCAAACTCATGGTCCCAGCTTTGGTGCCGTATGCGATCGGCACGTTGAGAATGCTGTAAGGACGATCGGAAATAGTGCACGCTAGCCTGCAGCGTAAATAAAAGGATGAGCCAGCAGTCAAACCGAATAATTTGGAATCGGTAATACGTTTGGCACTCGCGGTGCAGAATTATTGTGCCACTATGGTGTCAGTGGGGCTACAGGAATACCTAAACGATTCCGCTCTGCTAAGTGATCTGGTAGCTAAGCTGTCGAGCGATTTGAAGCTAGATTGGGGCAAACATCGTTTGGCAGAAGGTGGCGGTGGTATTTATAATTCTGCTTATCTGTCTGCCGATGGTCCATTGGAATCTTGTTGTTATTTATTGAAGTGGTTCGCAAAGCACCTAGGGAAAGTCAGAATAAGAAGTGGTATGGGGTGGATAGCTTATTTATATTAGTTTTGTTTGTTTTTCCATATATACTAGACCTATGCATGAAACCACTCACAACATACGTTTCATTGTGTACATTCAAATGAAATGGAATGGAATGAGTGGAATGCAAGAAATGAAACGACATTGTATACGTTCGCGTTTTGCTTCATAGCTTGGGCGTTGAATGAAATGAAAGAGAACTAATAAAGCGAAAAAAAGAAATAACAAGTTTGGCAATGCGTGTTATATTCGAATGATTCGAGTTGTGTACGAATTCGAATTTTCAGAGACCTGCAGTTCAAAGACGCAAACATGGACACATTAATAAACGAAACCGACGAATCTGTATGTATTTGTAGTCTGCGTTATATATATTTTGTTTTAAGTTTAATGGTGTTGTTTTACTTTATATATAATTACAACTACTTGTTTTTTTTCGTGCGTAGATATTACAGTTGCAACTCGAATTCAGCGTCTTAGTTTTCCGAGTTCTTACTTCATTCCATTTGTTTCTCTTTCTCTATTCTTTGTGCGGCTGAGTCGTACGTAAGCGATTCAAGTCACTCAAATCAGTTTGGCTTTGCTTCAAATTCATTCAACTCATTTTGAGCTTTGTGCATTTGAATGTGATTTTTATTGCCACTCATGCAAATGTCTAATATATACAAAGTCCGTAATATATTTTTAATAATATTATAGCTTTTGTGCTATCTATTAATGAGATGGTGTTTCATTTTAAGTTTTGACTACTTAAACAATTAATAATATTTAATCAAGTGTTTAGTGATTTAGTTATTTGTTCATTCCAATTGTGTTTGTTATCTAAGATTAATCCTTGATTTTTAAGATGTTGTGTTTTATGTATGCTAGTGTTATTTATTAGTATATCGATGTTTGTAAATTTTTTTTTTGCATACATATATGCCGGTGTGCTGTTTTTCAGTGGATATTTTTGTACCAGAAAATATACTCCATTCGGTTATTTTTGTAAACAGGTTGCTTATTTCTGTCGTCTGCGTACATTGTGTGTGTGAAGAATCCTTGTAGCATCCCATTAAATAAATGCATTTCTTTTGAAAGAACATTGTTCATTTTAACTCGAATTTTTCTATTGTTAAGATAGTTTTTAATGTAAGTAATTATTTATGGACCTAGTTTCCAATCATAGAGTTGCTGCAGAATGCAGTGTGCGCCTACTCTATCATATGCTTTCTCCATATCAATAGAAAGCAATGATATATGGTTTCTAGAAGAGAGTTTGTTGCAAATGTAGTTGTCTAAAATAAGTAGTGGATCTATTGTGCTTCTGTTTGCTTCATAGGCATATTGATTTGGGAGAAAAGGTTTTCTTGGTTGAGAAACTGCATAAGTCTTTTTGGAACTATTTTTTCCAGTGTTTTTGATAGGCAAGGCAGTAAGGATATTGGTCGGTATTTACTTAACAGGTTTTTGGGTTTATTGGGATTATTATAGGGATTATTGTGGCTATTTTCCATTGCTGGGGGATGATAATATGCTTTGTCGAGGATAGTGTTATATAAATCCAGAATTTTATTTATTGCTGTAGTTTTTTATTATTTGATAGTTTATATTGTCGTGTCCAGGAGTGGTACCTTTAAGTCTGTCGAGACAGGCTTGGAGTTCTACATATGTAATTGGATTTTTAATTATTTTGGCTCGATTTCTAGGATAATAACTTATGGGTAAGTGTGTTTTGTACTGTTGTTTTCTTTCATGGAACATGTTAGGAAAATTTGTGTCTGCTGAATAGTTTGACCAATGTGCGGTAAAGGCATTTGCTATGTTGTGTGAGTCGCAAGTGTTTCCTGACCCTAATTGTGTTGCGTGGATATGTGTGTTTTTCCTAACTCCTGTAATTTATTTACTTTATCACAGTTTTTTGTTGGTGTGTTCGGATTTATATCTTCTGTAAAGGTAACAAAGGCAGACTTGTTTGCCGTCTTAGCTTCATATTTAAATTGGGCGTTAGCTCTTTTGTATTTTAACATGTTTTCTGTGCTGTGATATCTCCTGAGGCTTTTGAGACAAAAGACTTTTTCTTTTTGTAACGCTTCTACCTCAGAGTTCCACCAATATGTGGCTTTTTGCCTGCTTCTATTAGGGTTTGTGGTTGGTATTGCTATGTTTGCACTTTCCTTAATAATTTTTAATAGTTGTGCTGCTATTTGTTGGTATTATTTGTAATAAGGATATTTCGTGATTTTTTGTTTAAAACTATTTAAAAAAGTTCCCAATTTGAAGAGTGTAGTTTGTATCTATGTGATATTTTAGATTTATGGATTACTGGTTTTGAGAAATCTGTGTTTGAATTGGGAAGTGGAAGTCGCTTCCGTATAGGTCCCCGCATGTTGACCAGGAGGCATTTAAGTTAAGGGGCGGCGTGCATAGGGATATATCTACGGTTGAAAAGGTATTGTGAGACGTTTAATGTGTATAGTTTCCATTGCTTATAACTATTAAATTAACATTTGGAATAAAGTTAGCTATTGCTTTTCCTCTTTGGTTCGAAGATAAACCCCAAAGTGAATGCCATGCGTTTACATCTCCTAGTATGAGACTTGGTTTGTTAATATTGCTAATTAAACCGTGAAAATCTTGTTTAGTAACTTTGTCTTATGGCGATATGTAAATGTTAATGATAACAAAAGGGGTTTTGGTTTCAATTTCAGCAGCTTTGGATAGAATATTTGATTGACAGATTACTACTTTGTGTTGGATTGTATTTGAGATAAGCAGGGCTACTTCTCTGCTGGCTTTGGGGTCATCTAAACCTATATCATTATTTTCGTACCGAGAAAATTGTTTTGGTGTGTGAGAAATTGGGTTTTTATTAGTCATGTGAGTTTCTTGTAGTGCTATTATGTTTTGTTTTTTGTTTTTGATTAGCAAGGAGAGATTATGAAGTTTGTCTTTATATCCGTTTATATTCCATTGTAATACGTTCAATGTCATTGCTTTATTTAAGAGAATAGGCTTGGTAGTTTTATTATATTAATTTCATAGTCTCTCTTACTTCCTTATCTTCCGCTCCCAGCCGATCGTTGTCACTCTTACAATCTATTCGGTCATTGTAGGCGATCGTGAAAGCTGTGTTCGGAAGCGAGGGGAGCAGCTAGTTGAGTTTGATATCATCACAACTTAACATCTTCTCGGGTACTGCCCGTAGTGTTGAGTTATTTTTGGTTTTTGTTTTTTTGAGTACTTCTTTTATGTAGCTGTCTATGTCCATGTTATTATCATTTTTTCTTATGATTCTTATGTAGGGTTATTTGTAGGGTCAGTATGTGTGTTGTTTTTTGTCTTGTTTGGGTGTTCTGCTTGTGCAGTTGTTTCTCGATTTTTGTTTCTTTGGTTTCAATGGCTTCTGTTCTCAGGTTTTCGATTTCAGTGTCTTTATTTGAGTGTTTTATTGGTTTTGAGTTATGTCTTACAGTCGAAGTGGTCGGTATTTGTGTAGTGGTAGTTTCTGCGGAGGTCTTTTTCTCGAGTGCTGGTTGTTTTGTGAAGTAATTAGATTTGGCTTCGTACGTTGTACATTTGTCTTTGGTCTTAATTTTAAGTATTTCTTTTGCTTCTTTATGTTTTGGACAGTTTTTGCTGCTGGCAGCATGGTTTTCTGTGCAGTTAACGCAGAATGTACGTGTGCACGCGTTCGGTTGGTGTATAGGGGGGCCACATGGGTCACATATGGTGTTCCCTTTGAAATGCTTGGCAATGGGTCCGATATGATGACAATTCCTACATTTCATTGGGTTTGGAACCATTCCTCCACCCGAGCTGGATACCAGAGATATTAGTATTGGTTGGGAGGCTGTATCGGTCAAAGGTGAGCTGGACTACACCAGTCGGAGAAACCTTGCCATCTGTTTTGCGTGTATATTATGTGTATACTTCTACAACTTCTTGTGATTTAAGTTCGCTTAGAATCTCCTCGTCGGAGATATTGTTCAGATAAGGGACATAGACTGTACCTTTGCAGGGATTTGTATTTTTATGGTATTGCTTTTTGACCTTGCAGATGCCGTGAACCTCCTGAGCTGCTATGAACTTTTCTGCGATGACTTCGTTATGGACAAATATTAGCAAATTGCCGTCACGCATTGGGGTGATTTTTTTAATTTTGTTGTTGATTAGT
This sequence comes from Drosophila watanabei, assembly GCA_008042575.1. NCBI lineage: Eukaryota > Metazoa > Arthropoda > Insecta > Diptera > Drosophilidae > Drosophila > Drosophila watanabei. Next base: position 7,434 of record VNJS01002732.1, on the reverse strand, counting down.
CTTAGTGCTCGATCAACAGCAAAGCATGAGTACGACGAGAGAGGCTTATCTAAAGGGTTTTACTGTCGGGAGCTCTGGGAAAGCCTCAGAGAGTGGAATTGTTTTATTTTTCGTTTTGGGACTAACGCTAAGCGAAGCAAAGCGATTTCCCCCTGGCTATTGTGCCCTAGGGGCATGGCTGAATTGATTGACTCACTTGTACTTTTGGCTTCGTTGAAGAAAAGCGAGAGAAGAAAGATCATAGGCGCTTAGAAGGTGGGTAAGCTTTGAGCGAAGCTGCGATTAACTGCGATAACACAACCGATCGATTCGAGGATTAGTCGACGACTGTTAATAAAATGCTGAAGAAGCTTTTTCTAAAACATATTTATTCCTTAATTATTTTTTTTTGTTTTAAAAAGTTAACAAAATGATTTTTTTTTCGTTCATCTGAATATGTTTAACCTAAGAAAATTAATATTATGTAAGTAAATAAGAATATATTCATATATTTAGCACTGACAATATACTTAAGTACATTTTCAATAAGTTTAATAATGATGTTTGATATAACTTCAAATACACGACAGAAAGCGAATTGTTCTTCAGGCCGTTTTAATTGCCGCAACTAAAGTTGTTTTGCTATCAAATTGCCTGCCTCCTTCATAAACCTTCTAGGGTAGCAATCCCCATACGTTTTCCATTATTTTAAGGTTAGGTGAATATGTGGGCCATTTGAGCAAGTCCATATTTTGAGCCTTAATCCACTGTTTTACCACCCTAGCTGTATGAATGGGAGCGTTATCGTGCCGGCAAGTCCATTTAATAACATGAAAAATATTGGAATAATGAGGAAACGCTGTCTGTATGATGGATTTGAAGGTTTCCGCGTTCATTTTCGATGTAACAAATTAAAGGTCGGTAGTGCCTAAGACTGATACCGACCCCCACACCATTACGCGTCCCCCACAGCTATGGCGACGGCTCAGGAAATGCTCTTCTTTTCTAAGATCGTGATAATAATAATTGTATCCATCAAGAGCGTCCAATCTAAATTTGTTTTCGTCGAAAAAAACCACCTTCTGCCATTCGCTCGTCCAGCTTATGTGAGTGCGCACAAAGCTTTACGTGCATAATTTAACGGTGGTTTTTATTTAACCCTCAAATACCCAACAGTGCCTTAAAGCACTGATCATATAATTTGTATTATTTAAAAAACTTATAAGCTTGTAATGATTTGAATTATAGTTGTCGGCAGGCAATAAACATATAATATTTTGAGTAGAAGCTTTGAAAGCTCTCCGAAGCTTTTTAACGGCACTTTTGCTTATTGTTCTTGAGCAAGCGAGTGAAGAAGGGTGAACCAGGATACGATTCACTGTATCGCACGCGTACATTTATAGATCATCTTAACAAGAGATTTGATTCTGTGCCAAAGCAGGCGCGACTCTGTGTCGATGATCAAATGTGCAGCACGAAAATGAAGCACCACCTTCGACAGTATATGCCCAATAAACCTCATAAATGGGGTATTAAGCTCTTTGTGTTGTGCGATTCCTTTGGATATGCTTACCGGTTTGAAATTTATAGTGGTGCAGGTGACAACGTGATCTTGCGTGCTCATCCAGATCTTGGAGCTGCTGCCAACACTGTTGTGCGCCTGACAAAAACCGTACAAACATTCAAGAACCATATAATTTATTTTGACAACTTTTATACGTGTTTACATTTGATGGTTTACCTGCGTGCTAAAGGGATATATAGCCTTGGTACAGTGCGTATTAATCGGATTCCAAACTGCAAACTGCCTAATGATATTACGAAACAGCCGAGGGGTTTTTCGGAAGAGTATGTCGGTTCGTCATATGGCGTTGATAAAGGCAATGTATTATGGATGGATAATGAAGCCGTTTGTCTGCTATTCACTTATGTGAGTGTTAAGCCATTTTTAAAAACAAATGCAAATGAAGAAATAGCAAATAGCAATCCATCTACGCCGAGATCTCTAAAGCCATCGCTCACAGTTGGTGAAAAATCAAAGCATCCAATTGCGGATATACGGTTTGATGAAGTCAACTATTTTCCTGTTTGGATGAGTCGAGACAGTGGCAAGAGATGGTGCATGCACTGCAAGAAATCACAAACACAATGTAATCTGCATTTATGCTGTACGGCAAATAAAAATTGTTTCCCTGACTATCATAATCAAAAATAAAAATAAACTCCACAATCAAAAGCGTCACTTAAAGCCCCAAGAGTGCCTTGAGGCACTTATCTACCTTTTATCGCTTTACAGGTAAACTACAATTTGTACACACTTCTTGCGGTAATTTTTGAGCTTAGGAGCTACAATTCACCCCAAAAAGTATTATCCATCTTAGTTTTTACCAATATCCTTCGATTGGGTATTAGAGGGTTAAGTTACATTCGTTTTAGACGATAAGCCAACAAAATAACGCGTTTAAGAGTAAACACACTGGCTGTAACACCGCATGTAACACCTTTAATTTTGGGTGCTGAGAGATGCGAATTCCACGTAGTTCTTATAATATGCCTCCCGTCTGCCGAAGATGTAGCGTGTTTGACTCCACCTTTCATGTTTTTCCCTTATTCTGCTTTGATCCTTAAAAAAATTACTCGCAACATTGTGGCTTTGTCCGATTTTGTAAGCTATTTTGCGATAGCTAAGACCACTTTCATGGTAGGCTTCGATTTGGCAACTTTCATGTTCACATAATTGTTTTCCGCATTTCATTTTTTTTATTAAATTTAAAGAAAAAATATGAAATTAAAAATTTGCATCAACTATGTCTCGCGACAACGTTAAATTCAATCGTAAACTACAAATCTTTCCTATTTAGTTGAACCAAAAAATTGCACAGAAATTAGCAAAAGAAATAGCAAAAAAGTATATGCAAAATAACGGTACTTAGCAAACGGTTATTTTCTAGCGCATAATGATTCCTACAAATATAAATGTGAAATGTATTTAAACAAAGACGCGCTCGATTAATATGTGATTTGAAAATCATAAAATTTCTAGCGTATTTATGTGAACCTATTCAGTTGATCAGAAGTGTATATACTTTATAGGGTCGGAAATGTCGCCTTCACTGCGTTACAAACTTCTGGCTGAAATTATAATACCCTGCAAGGGTATAAAAGGGAGTACAAAGAAAGAAACCCAAATAAACTACTGTAATAAATAAAATAATAATTATAATTCAATATAATTTTTTAAAATATAAAATTACAAAACTTTTTTGTCATCTTAAAATTTTGTTTTTTAAATTACTCGCTACAATTCGCAGACTTAAGAAATTTTTCAGATGAACATGATCGCGATGCAGGTTTTTTAGAAATACAAAACGATTGATCCTATAAAATAATGTCCATGAAAAATTAATTTTAGAAATATTTGTTTCACTTTTCACCATACGAATTTAACTATCGCCATCTTGGAAATACCCATATATATATGAGCCCTTGATTTTAAAGGCGGTATACATAAGTCTTACACCGGCGATCGGCATATCAAAACCAGAAACCAGAGTATACTTTTCCGAAGGATTAAGGATAAACTCAAATCTAGCCTCCGATTTTTTCCATCAGCTCAGGTTTTTGAGATATTTGCACTTGAAAAATTGTGTTTTTCGTTACTTTTAAGGTGCTATAACTTTAATACGGATATTCCTACATGCACAAACGATATGGCATCTTAAACTATTGTTCTTCTTCAGTTTTTAAAATATTGAAAAATCTTTATTGGTTACCGAGAAATCGCCTTTGAAATTTTAGAGTTTTGCAAATAGCCCATACATACAGATACATTTCATATTAACGCACTCAGCCGAACCCAGTTTCACAAAACGAGGGCGTAGCGATGATGACTCCATGTTTTATTTTTATTTTTTTTGTTTGTTTTGTTTTTTATTTATTTATTTATTAAGTAATTTTTGTTTATTTATTAAGTAATTATACCCTGGCACCATATTATAATTTTAGTCAGAAGTTTGTAACGCAGTGAAGGAGACATTTCCGACCCCATAAAGTATACATATATGGGCAATTCCACAGAAATGTCAACCGCGGCCAAAAAACTGAAACCTCTCCAAAATTGTTTATTTCAAACAGTAACATTAAGAAATGGTCCAATTGTTCAAGTTTGAAAAGATTTAGAATATTCTAAAACATTTCAAAATATTCAAATGCATATTCACGCAATCGCGATTTTTCATTATTTTGTTGAGAAACATAATATTAAACCAGTTTTCTTTTCGTGAAAACTTTTAAAACGAAGCTATATGCTTTGACTTTTGTTTTATAACATCACTAGAATAATTCAGACTCAAAATAAAACGGTTATATGATCTAATTAGTTAAATAGTAAAAAAACAAAGTGCAAAATATGCTGATATAAAATGCGAATCTACATGAAATTGGATTTTTAAAAAAGTGCAAGTCATTTGTGAAAAATTAATAGCCAGTTTTAAGATGCATCTGTGCACAATAGTTTAATAGTTGTTGCAGTAAAATATTGCCTCAGGATTCGTAGAAATTGGTGCTTGAATTGGTGGACCTCAAAAGTAAATTTCGTTTTTTGTAAGAAATACCCATAATCCATCTTTGCACCACTGAAAGAACGAGTAAAGTTCTATGTGTTAAGACTTTCATCAGAAAAAAAATCGCTTCCTTCCTACTGTTTTTTTTTACTTTGAATGCGTACGAATGCCCCGTGCGCGACATTGGAAATGCCCATATATTGATCAGCATCAATAGCCAAGTCGTTCTACCCATGTCCGTCTGTCCGTTTCTACGCAAACTAGTCCCTCAGTTTTTAAGCTATCTGAATGAAACTTTGTAGGACTACTATATTATTTAGCAGCCATAGAAACTGTCTGCAATTTTGAAGAAAAAATATTATAGCTTCGCAGTTTTTAAAATATTTTTTTCTACTTTGAAATACAAGCATTTCATATAATTTCAGAATTTTGTTTTAAATATCATAAAAATCGGATGACTATATAATATAGCTGCCATACAAACGATCGGCAAATGTGGACTTAAATTAAATTTTACTTTACAAAAACTAAAATAAAAAACGTTAAAAAAAATGTAAAACTGTAAAAAGTTATTGAATATGAACGTAATTTATACAAGCTTCGACGTTCCGAAGTAGCTTCCTTTTTGTTTTTTATTTTTTAGGATTTTTTTTTTTACTAAATTTGGTGTATGTAAATATTTGTTTTAGTAGGATATGGCTAAGTTATTTCTTTTAGGAACAACACAAATTTCATTACTTCACTTAAATGTTCCCTAGTTTCGTAACCATAAACAATGATCTGTTGTTTGTGAATAATGACACGCATTTAGCTTATGCTTTTTAGAAAGTTTTTAATGATAGCAAAGCTTATAAAAGCTCATCACCATGTCTTTAAGAGTCCCCTGTTGTGCAGGAAAAATTAATCAATTCTGTTATATTTGTGGAAAGTTTGAAACAGGAAACTACCATAGAAGAATTAATGATTGGATACAATTAAAGTACTTAGAGTGTTTTAAGAGGCCAATGGAAATTTGGACAAACTCTGGGTACCGCAATCTATTTGTTATTCTTGTCGAATAACTTTGATCAAGTGGGATAATATAAAAACCGATGTTGTAATTGAACCTACTATTTGGCGAAAACCAAAGAACCATGAGAATTATTGATATTTCTGTGCCTGTGATATAAATGAATTTAATAAAAAAAAGATACAAGTCTTGTTGATCCTAACGTTAAAAGTATTACAACAGCCACGAAAGGAACAATTTCAAACTCTTAAGGTCATCATATTCAGATTGAACATATAGAAAGGTAAGATTTGTGATTACGAGGAAGACAGTAAATATAAATTTTACTTAAAAAAGAAAAAAAATACTTAAAAAATAAACTAAAAATAAAAAAGAAAAATAAAAATACATGGAGTCATCAACGCCACTTCCTCGATTTGTGACACTGGGTTCGGCTGAGTGCGTTAATATGAAATGTATGTACGTAAATGTATTCGCGAAACTCAAAATTTCAATAAAGATTTTTCAATATTTTTAAACCTGATTCTGTAGGGCAAGAACAGTACTTTAAGATGCCATATCGCTTTATCATATTAAAAAAAACAATCAGGCCTGCTCCGGTTCTCGAAATTGGTTTTCGATTTCGATTTGGCCAAAAGCTTTCGATTTCTATTTTAGCTGCTCCGGTTCTCGAGTACTTTTTGGTATCGTTTTGTTATCGGAATGTTTAATATTTTTTGTTGCTTAAAAAGCTGGCGTTGTTAGTTTAAATTGTTGGCAGAATGCTAAAAAGTGTTTAAGCTGTTAAATTATTTGTCTTAGGAGCCAAATAAGGTCGGCAATTGCTTATTTAATTTATTTATTTACATGAAGAGGCTGCCAGCTTGCATGCAGTTTCATTTCCAGTGGTCTCAATGAAATTTAAACAGCTATTTTATCATTTACTTTATAAAATTAGCTAGATTTATTAAATAAAACATTATTGAACCTTCATTGTATAATATTTTTGCAAAGGTTTGCATTTTATAAGTATTTATAGCTGTGTGTTTCTTAACGACTTGTTCCGCCAACTGTCTGGCAACCTTAGCAACCAAATCGAAATGCCTTGTTGCCGACGGCAAAATTTGTGTTGTCAAATCTGAGGTGGGGTCAGAAATAAATTTTTTATAAAATAACTACGTGCCAGAATGATCTTGTGGTGATGTGGAATAAACATCAGTAGACCACTGAGCATACTATTTTTTTCCCTTAGCAAATAACATCTGATTTGATAAGAAAAAAGGCATTTACTTTTCATTTCGGCCAGATAAAGGTGCCCGTTTTGCAAATCGAAACCGGCTTACGATTTCGAGAACCGAAGCACCAATTCCCGTTTTCAAAATCGAAATCGCAAGAGCTTTTCGATTTCGAGAACCGGAGCAGGCCTGAATATGAATTTTTGACATTTAGCAGTTAACAGTCAACAATCAAGTATTTATTATGGTTGAGAAATTTATAAGCAATCTTAACAGGAACTGTGGTTTTGAAAGTTTGAAGTGACTTTTACCACTTTCAAAATCAACTTAACGACTTTATAAATGACTTACACCATCAAAAAAATATTTGTATCACTAATTTACATTTTATTAAAACGCATTTCATTCTGACCAAGTAAAATATTTATACCCTTGCGGGGTATTATAATATCAGTCAGAAGTTTGCAAGGCAGTGAAGGAATCATCTCCGACGCTATAAAGTATATATATTCTTGATCAGCATATACAGCCGAGTCGATTTAGCCATGTCCGTCTGTCTATCTGTAAGTCTGTATGTCTGTATGTCTGTGTCTGTATGTCTGTATGTCTGTATGTCTGTATGTCTGTATGTCTGTATGTCTGTATGTCTGTATGTCTGTATGTCTGTATG
>VNJS01002730.1:0-10744 GCA_008042575.1 Drosophila watanabei | reverse complement strand
AAAAAAAGCGAAAATGTGGGGGGACGGAAGCTGTGATTCTACCTGTTCGTCCAACTGAAACTATAAAACAACGATCTCACTTGACAAACGCCCGGCACCGTTTTCCTTTCTCCAGCACTCGGACAATTTTGATATAGCCTGGCAATCATTTCAAAAGAAACTAGACTAGACTAGATTATTTAAAAAAGGTTTGTAGTTGTAGTTTATGATATTTAAATTTTAGCAAAATGATATTGTATCCTCTCCGGTTCACCTTGTTTCCCCCTTCAATCACTTTCTCCCCTCAAAGAACAAATTGCATGAATATTCACACTTTGTTAATTAATTAGGTGGTGCGTGCTCCGCAGCTCTCACGGAGGAACTTTCAACTTTATGCGTGTCATAAATATTTACAACTTCCTTCTGGCCATAAAAACATCTCCGAACAAAGTACCAACTCCGGCAAGAGCCAAACAGAGAAAAAGAGAGGAGCGGCGTCAACTCGGAAGAAAAAGAAATCATTTCGATTTACTCCAAACTCCCCGCCAGCAAACATTTTTAGAAGCATTCTAAATATAATTGGGGAAATGACTGGGCGAGTGGGATGGAGTGGAAACTTGTTGTTTGCCGGCCATAAATTGATCAGTTTATTAGATTCTGAAACCCGAAAAATATTTAATTGATTTATGCCCGAACGTGTCAGAAGTCGGCCCAAAGTCATAAACCCGACGATGCCTGGGAACAAAAGGATATAATGAGTTGAGCATGAAGGGGATTAAGGTAGAGGTGATCAGGGACAGGGCGATGTGGCTACACAATTGGGGATTATGATCTGGAATATTAATTAGATGCTAATGTTCATAAGCTATGCTGGTAATCTTCTAGTAATTGGTCTCCACTATTAACTTTTTATGTTAACAAAGATATCTTTATACTCTTAGTTAAAATAGAAGCAAACTCTTTATATTAATTGACACTTTTAAAAGGATTCTTTATTTTCTAAGCTAAAATTAGGTAACATAAAAGTCCACTTGAACATATACAATTACTAAATATATTAAAAACCAACAATATACATTGGACTGTGCCTTATTTATAACGAAATCACTTTAAACAAAATGTATTTAAATGCTTTTGGTGCGCAAACACGAGCATTAATCAAGCAAAGTGTGTTTAAAATTTGTCATTTAAACCGCTTGGCCAAAATAAAAGGCATTTATTTATGCATTTGTTTGGCATTCGTTCATTGAAAGCCGTCAGTCAGCCATCCATTCATTCATTCATTCAGCTGCCACACCTCGGCCATAATTTGAGCTTTTGCATGGAGCATGGAGAGGAAATTGGAATTAGGCCGAAATGCCAGACAATGAGCGAATTTGTGGCTGAATTGTTTATCAATGGAACTGGAGCTCACACAGAGCCCCGAGCTCTTGGATAAATTTTGTATCTGCGAATACGAGTACGTGTATCTGTGTGCGTCTGCCAAATAGCCGAGTGAGTGTGTGAGGCAAGAAGGCAGCAAATTAGAAATAAACAAAAATTGCAAAAGCACACAGCAGAGCGAAAACGCCAAGATACACACAACCACTTGATGGCAGAATAGAAGATACACGAACACTCAGATACAGATACCGATACGGATAGTTGGCATTAACTAGTACTTACATAACTGCGGTAGGACGACATTGCGTTGCTCTTGGCAAGGGATCCTCGATCGGCCCCTTCAGAATATATCCCTCACAAAGGCCTTTATGTTTGCCTCTTCGGCAAAATGTTTCGAATTTATCTTGTATTTATGCTGGCCGAGGCCTGGTGGTAATCCAATCCGGCGGACACTCGCGCAACTCGAACCGCTGACGACAATTACGAAAACGTATCTGGCGGATGCATCCGCGCGAACGCCTCTCAATTGCAATAGATGCAAAATAAATTAGATGCACTTACTGAGATCGCGCGCGTGCGACAAATTTCTAGCGATCTTCCCCAGCTATTGTCGCCTTATTTTTACTTGATTTTCATTTTATTTCGATTTGGATTTCAGGGAACCAACTCTCTTTTCGGGTTCTTTGTTGTCGAGATGGCGAGATATTCTGCGATCGCTCGTGTGCCACTTTACATAATCCACCGGCACGCACCGCTAGGTCGGGGATATAGACCTGAGCACCTTCGGATACAACAGCGACAACAACAAGAGCAACAACTATAGCCTATAGCTATAGGTTGAGCTATTTGGGAATGCAGCCGGCAAATGCGACAGAATCGGACGCGGATCGCGATCGCGGCGACGCTTTATTTATGCGTTGATATTTTCCTTATTTTCCATCTCCATTTCCCTCACGGCGAGCGCGTCACTTTTGCTTTTATTCCGATTTACTTTGGGAGCACAGGAGCACAGGCACAACTTGTGCTGTTATTTATAAATTTAGCAACATTTACACTCGGACACACACACTGAAACACACACTCGCCGACCGAATTTGTCGCATGCGAAAGCGATTTTTCTTCTCCTCCTCGCTGGGTTCCTCTTCAGTTTTTCTTCGCTTTCGGTTCAGAATTGCATCGGAGAAGCGTGTGCGACTCGGCGCGTTGTCAAAGGAAAACTGTCTGGCTGCTGTGAAAATATTTTCGTGCTGAGATTTTCCCTCGCACCGAATTGCGTGAAAAGCTGAAAAGCGCAGAGACGCCGCCGCTTTTCTCGCTCTACGGGCGTGCGTGTATTTTCGGCAGGCGGTGAGAATCTCCGTGGAAGAAGCTCTCCGAGATTCTGCCGGCTCTCCGCAGCCGCCGGTGATAGCTGCGTTTGTAAATTGCAATAGAGAAATAAATAAAAGTTCATTAATATACTCTAAGTTAAGGTATATTAAGGAAGAGATCCATCTGGCAGGGAATTTTCGAAATATTCAGGCCTAAATCAGCGAAAAGATCTCAGGCAGAATATTCTAAAATAATTTTTTACATTTGTATGAGGAAAAATTGTGTAAAAAACCAGGAATTAATCTAAAAAAAATTGCATTAAAAGCACAAATAGTAGGAGAAACACATGTCTTTAAACTTTTTCTTAATAATAAGTTTAAATACGATTATTTTCCCCTTAAAATGTTCCGTAATAAATACACTTTTAACTCAAATCTAACTAAATAAATTCTAAAAGCAGAGACTCTGTCTATGTGGACTTTACAATTTATAAAATTAATAGAATATCCATATAAAAGTTTTCAGCAATAAATGTTAAGTAAGACTACTTTCCTAAACTAATTTCAAGCCTTAAATAATTACTAAACTAAACAAAATTGGCCAATATCCAAAAGGATAATAATAATCATAACAAAGAGCATTCATTGGCTCGTGCCGTCATCGAAATCACATTATTTGCCACATATCCCGTATGTATCTGCTACTCATACAACTATATATCTTCTGACAGAAATCGGCCAGATCGGCTATATGCGCCAGCGTCTTGATTTCAACTACCGCCGGAATGGTAAGGAAATGCGTAAAAATTCTTGTAATGCTCATAAAATGCAACTCGAAAGTATTTCGCATCTATTTGGGCTGCTTCATTCCGCCGAAGATATGCTCTTCCCCTCTATTAATAGTCGAATAATTTAATTTAAATATTCCTCGGCTGCTTCGGTGACTAATAGATGAGTGGGTCGGGAAGAGGCATCCAGAAAGGCAGAAAAACATCACAAATATGTGCATGATGCAAACGATAATTGTCACCTACAGATACAGATGCGGTCTGTCATGTTTCTGTGAATGAAAGACAACGAAAGGGAGGCCAACCGGGGTCTTCAACCTGATGAGGTGTCCCCCAAGATTATGTTGTGTCGAAGGGGAGAAGAAAAAAAGTAGAAATTACAAGGTGCTCAGTTCAGTATTTTAATGCTCTCGATAAACGAGATTTTGTGTCTAATAACAGGTCGTGATTTAATAAAAATGATCCTTGCAAATCATAAAATAAACTAAGTATTAACCCAAGTATATTCGTAAAAATTCTCCCATTTCTAGAGCCCTTAGAGATTCCTTTAATAGCTGACTTAGCCCCTGGCCCCGGGCATTATTCGGTTCACTTCGTGGTGTATCGTGCCGTCGAAACAATATCAGAGGTATCATGCAGAAGACAGAACGACACTATATGCTGCTGATATTTGTTCTGGTCTCGTTTTATAAATAAAAATCTGTGTGCCACTTTTGCAGTTGCCACTGCCGCTGCCTGCTGCCGCTGCCTGCTGCCGCCGGCAGTCACCGGAAACGTGCGGCTAAAAAGATGACGTCCGAACATGAAATAAAACTGGCATTCGTCCGTTCGCTGGGCTTTAGTGAAAACATTTAAACTAAATATGCGCAAAATGCCAAAAGCCATTCGGGTGAAATAGAATTCCTTTTGCCATAAATCAGGCCGGGCGACAAAGATGCTAAATTACCAACGGGAACAGCAGGGGGAAAATCCAGAGGCATCGCTTACGGCTTCAATGGGCTAATAGCTCCCGGGCCAAAGTGGCCCGACACTTTGACGAAAGACACGCAGAAGGGAGAGTGTTTAGAGTTTTTAAGGGGGCGGTGTCTTAACCCAATCTGACCGACAGATACAAATAGCTTTCAGCGCTGCATTAAAAAATATAAAAGATCCACAACAGGCGTGCATTTCGCATGCTTTCCACAAATATTTTCCCAGTGCGTGCTGCCGGCGGCGACGCCAACGCAACCCAGAAAGAAAAACTGAAAACTGAAAAACTGAAAACCGAAAAACTGAAAACTGAATGCAAACAAATCAAGAGGAACGGCGTCAGGAATACTAGAAACGGATTTTGGTTCAGGCAATAAAAAGAAATACACCGACAGCCATAAAAGTCAGACCGGCAATCCCCGGGAGCAACGGCGAGGTGCACCGCGCAGTCGGTCAATCATGCTGGTGCCCAGGCCATGACGTCGTCAATCCTCCTTCCCGGCCAGCAGCACTGCAAAAAAATATATAACTAAATCGGAAGCAAGCTAAAACAATGCCAAAACTCTCAACTATAGTTGCTCTGCTTCTAACATTGCACTTTTGCAATCCTTTAAATGTTTTTTAAGGTATTTTAAAGATTTTATTTTTAGAAAATATCATTCCTCTGTCCCATTTCTATCAGTGCCTGCCCACCGGCTCCCATGGGATGCGATCGCCTCTCTGCCGGGCTACACTTTCATCCGCATCCCAGTGGCCGCCGATCTCGGGGCCTTTCAATCATTTCTCCTGCGATTTTCAAATTTGTAATTTACGACTGCGACAGCGGCGTTTGGGGGTGTGTGCCTTCAGCGACATATTACGCAATGAAACGCTGGCTAATAAAACGAATCGAGTGCGATGTTCCGGGATCGGGAACGAGGGAGTCTCTTAAGGAGGCGGCAAGTCGACCAGATGCGATTTGTTTGCGTGCACATAAAACACAATGAAAACCAAAGCAAATGGTTTTTTTATGGCCTTTGTGGGGGGAGGATGTACCCAAGTAGTGGCTCTCCAGATGAAAGATGCAATGCCTGGACATAATTAATTATATTTTTTGAATATATAATCAAATTTACTTAAAATTATCATCATAATAACTATTATTTTGGATATTTCATATACTTATGTATCTTCTATAACTTTCCAAGACTACATACAAAATATCTTAACCTATCCATAGATCTCTTAATGCTTACATGTCCATGTCACAGCTGAAAACAATAAGCCTAAAAAAAATGCAGTTAATAGTTTTTTACTTATGTTTGCTTTATTTACATCTCATTTTCCGCTCGACTGTAGACGGATGGGCGGTTATTGCCACATTTTCGTATTCGTCTCGCGTTTTCCCTTTATTTTCCAGACACCGTTTCTGCTGCCCCGTTTCGGTGTGCTAATATTTAATTTAAATATTGTATTTTGCCGCTGCTGCCGTGGCTGTTGTTCTTAACCAACCTCACTGTGTGTTGCAATCTTCTTCAAGCGCTTCTGTGTTTGCTTTTCTCCGACAAAAATGTGGCTGTGTTGTTGTTTTTGGTGGGGTGGTGGCTCCCTTCCCCAGTTCCCCGATGGACTTCGGATTTGATCGCTGTTTCAAGGTTGCAATGCATGGAGCTGTTGTTAGAAGTGAGTATTTGTGTGAGTGTGTCTGGGTCTCAAGTATTTCTTTTCGCTTCTTCCATGGGAATATTACGTATACGCATTGCGTATACGCGGAAAGCAGTGGCAGTGATTTTAGGGGGTTTTGCTACCCTAGTCATGTTTATACCTTAAAAATTTGCATAATTATTTAAGCTAATAAATTGATTAATTACTAGGAAATTTAATTTAAATAGTTGATAAAATATATTTTTCTAAAGACTCATTCGACATAGTCCCCTCAAACTCCACCTCTGATCCGACCTGATCGATCTTTATCGGATGTAGCTTGTTGATTTTCGTAGATATTTTTTTATGGCCATACTTAGTGGTAGCTTATGTCAGAAGCGCTGATAGCTATCTGAAGAGGCGTTTGCTCCACCGTTTGAAGTGGATTTTAATTCGATTTGCCAAGCACTGACAATATTCTTAAGTTTTCCTTTTAATTTATTACAAAATGTAAACAAGACTAATTAATGGAGTTTTTTAAGCTAAACATTTTGCATAATCAAATCAAATAATTTGTATTTTAGCCGCCAAAAGAGGAAAGCTTTCGGAAAAGACTTTTGCCGAAAATAGTTTTGAAAACTTTTTCCAAGTGTTGCCAGCCAAGAATATAGGTTTTATAGCCAAAAATATATATACAAAAATCCACCACAGGGACAAGCGAAAAATGCGACGAAAACAAAACGACAAGACGGAACGCAAAGAAGTCGCGTAAATGCGAAAATAATTCGAAAAATTGAGGAAAACAAGGTAAATATCTCCGCAGAGTGATTTATTTGCACTTCAAGTGTTGCTTTGCAGATTTCCTGAAGCATTATTGTCTTTAATATGGCGCTGCTGCTGGTGCACCTACGACGCCTGATCCTCCTGCTGACTGTGGTCTACATGAGCGGAGCAGTCTTCCGGCGACTGCTCACCGAGCGACATCACGCATACGTCCTGCAGTCCAACGGCTTCATGGGCTTCGGCCGCCTTCGAGGTGGCGGCGGGGGTTCCAAGGAGCCGTACCACTTCCAGTGGTGGGCCTACATCTACACCTGCTACGCCTACGTCGTGCTGGTCAACTACGTCAGCATGCGCCGGCTGACCAACCTGATCGAGTTTTTTTTGCAATGACTGTGTTTCGTTAGGGTTTTAAACTATTATTTAATTCTATAGATATAATCGAAGCTTTGAGATTGGTTAGTTAAATATAACCTCGTATTCATATGTTTAATTTGGTTAAAGCATTAGTTAATTTTGTTTTTTATTTTCGGGAAGATATTATTTTAGCAATATTAAATGGTTAGGTTTCAACTGTAAAGCGACTTATAATATATGCAAGTCATATAAATTTTAGATATTGTTAACATATTTAATACTTTTTGAATACATGTAATAACTCTTATTAAAATTTATTTAAAATTTTTGTTAAGCGATAATTTTCACACCGTATTCACAAGCCGTTAAAAAAGCAAACCAGAACAAAAGACCGCTGTATCTTAATATATTTTAATATATTTATACTAGCTGCATCATTTTAAAAATAACTTCTTTTTCCTAACTTTTTGTTTGAGTAATTTAATAATATGCGGATATTAATTCGGATCAAAAATCATTATGTTAAAGCCGGCACCATGAATCTCTACATGACTGTAAATTACACATGCATGGTCTTCGTTTCTACATAGCAGATAAAACAACCACAAACCATTTAAAGCGCCATCTATGAGTGGATTCGGAAATGGTTTGCTTATTGGCTATATAGTAACCAAATGTTAATGTTTTTTTGTATATAAAAAAATGGTTAATTATAAATTTGTGTTATTATAATTATTAAAATATATATACACAAAGGTTTGAAGTCTTTAGAAAAAGGGACGGAGTCCTCGCACTTATTGCTTTATTTTATATTTATACTTATATTTATTATTATTAACACCGTTTGGTACTACCAAAGTAGTTTTAAATCTTAAATTTAATGCTTTATAAAATCCTTCCACTAAAATATTTTAAGTATAACAACAACCTATTAATTTTTGTAACCTTTTAAAAGTTTGTATTCCTCATGACACCTAAAAATATTTATAAATAACTCGACAAAAATTCAGGACAAACAGCACACAAACACAGAATTTTAATCTTAACTGTCAGAATTAATTTTTTTTACCGCCGGCATTAATTAAATTTCGATTGCATTTAGCATCACGATCCGCAAATAATTCTGGTGATTAATCGCTTAGACAAGTGCAAATACAAAAGGGAATTGACGAACTTTAAATGCTCTACAAATAAATAGAAAGTCTGAATATAAAAGTTGGCTGTACAATTTTTAGGTAATATTTAAGAATAATTGTAGCTGACAGAAAAATTTGGTTTGCCTGACGAGTTGCATATAAACGTTAATGAAACTCAGCCGAAGCGAATAATTCTGTCAACAGCTCGTCTCATTGGTAAGATCAACAGGCAAGGGAAATAGGAAATGTGTATCTAGCCAGAAGTATTAGTAATAGTTTTTATTTCTGCATTCTATTTATAAACAAAAAATCTATTTATAGACTTTGTTTCTCCTTAATTTTATAGCATATTGATTTAACAAAAGGTGTGTCTTGAAGCATAATATATTTATTCTTTAGATAATTATGTATTTTAGTTGCTTTAAGATACAGATGATTCTTTTCTAAAATAATATAATTATCACTATTTTATACTCTAATAATTTCGTGTTTATTTTTTTTAAATAATTATCTTAAGGCTTAGTGCGGTGGCCTCTGTATTTTATAAAATATTTCATGCTCTCTTGCACCTAGCCAGGCCATATATCTTATTCCGAATATATCCGTGCATGTTTGCCGTATTTTTCATCCGTATGAGTCAGATTCGCGGTGTGCCGCGTCACAGGCCGATGTCGATGCTGCGACTATATGGTTGTGGGTGCTATATGGATGCCGTGAAGACATTCAAAATCCCAGATTTGTCAACAGAGCAGAATTTCCACGCCCCGTACAATGGCTATTGGCATTATGAGGGCACAGCTTGTGAATCATCAGCGGGCTGATTGGAAGTTGTCAACGTTAAATGGAAAATTCGCGAAAATTGAAGCCAACCGGGAAGCAAAGTGCCAGATTTTCCAGGGAACTACAACGCATTAGGGGCTTTGTTGTTTATTTTTCCTTTCTTTACTTTTTTTTGAGTGCATTAAAAGGCTATTTATATCGGGGGGGCTGGCTGGGAATTTTCCCATCACCACCCACTTAGTTGGAGCCCTCCTCGAGTGGCGCCCACTTGAGCCACTCCACTCCACTCCTGAGATCCCGGAAAGTGCAAAAAGTGGCCACCGAACCGTGTTGGAGGAGGAGCACTTGTCAAATAGGCGCACTCTATAAAGCGGGAGCACACCTCGAACAAGCTGAAGTCGATCTATATATAACTGCATAGCGGGGCAGCCGCGAGCAGAGTGTGTGTATGCCTGTGTGCGAGTATATCTGTGATCATAACAATTTTGACCCAATTTCCTATGGCAGCATGAAGCACACACATGAAACATGAAAGAAATGGAAGACACCGAGAGCGGGCGCTGAGTGATTTCTGTCGTGAGGCGGAGGTAGGAGAATGGGATGGGAAATGGGAGTGAGTATGGGAATCCTGTCCCCATCACTGACCTCACTGCAGCTGTAAAATGATGGGCAATGGGCCGGAAAATGCATCCACACAGGCACACAGACACACCTGGCCAACTTGGGAATTATAAGCAGTAACGGGGAGAAGGAAGTGAAATTTCAGAGCGAACCATACACTTGGGAATTATAGGCAACAGCTGATATTTGGAATAAAATCTGCAATTATCTGGCAATACCACAACTTGGGAATTATAAGAATTATAATAAGAATTTTTGCATTTTCAACCAAAGGTGTAGTGGCGTTGTCTGGCTTGGTTCTATTTCGGGCTGACTTATTTATCGGCGAATGGCTTGCTACATATTCGCCAGGTTATTTTTAAATTATTACACATTCCAAAATGTGGCAAACACACAGAATGTTAAATATTATTCTACGGCTCCTGGCGCACACTTATATATAGAAGAAGCGGCAACATTGTATATATATTCGTACATGCATAAAATAAATAAAGTTATGGCCAGCCAGCGCTAAGTATCTGCGAGATACGGAGCGGCAAACTGGCCGGTCAGCCGCCCATCCATCCATCCATCCTCCTATATATAAGGACGGTTAGCCCATCTAGATCCGCAAGATATATGCATATACTTATATATACGTAGGTCCCAGGTGAAATGCGTGTGGAAAATGAACATGATTATGAGCAAGCGGGAAAAAAGGCAGAAATAACGTGAAATTCGGTTGCTAAAAATAAGCGAAAAATCATTTTTAAGTATAGTCCGAGTTGAGAGTGTGTTTAGTGTGTGTGTGTGTGGAGCACAGGTGGAGACGATTGCTCGACAAACGAGGAAAACCCGAAGCAAAGCCACATTTTCACTCAAAAAGCTTCGTTTTCGTTTCTTTGGAAAACCTAGTCCGAAAAGCACTCGAAGTGTTACAGAATTATTTACAAAAGTCTCTCTTTCGCTAAATATATATTTACTTCTTGTATGTGCGCATGGAAAAACTTGTCGGTTGCCAAAATAAATGTATATATAT
>VNJS01002727.1:0-22769 GCA_008042575.1 Drosophila watanabei | reverse complement strand
AAATCGGGAGGAACGCGCGCAGAGCCAATGTTTCCATGTTGAAAATCCCAGTTACACTCACCAACTGTGATTAGATTCCATGCCGCTGGGCGTCCAAACTTAAGGAATTACTGAAAAATTCAAATTATTATCGCTTATTATCTTGGGACATTATCAGTTCAAACACTGATATACTGATACAGACCGCGGAGAGAGCCGGCCCATGTGCCCATGTGCCCATGTGCCCAGAGCCCGGTCCCGACCTGGGACTGGAACTGGAGCTGGAGCTCTAACTGGCTGCAGATACCCCAAACTGATACCGATATCCTACCAACAGCAACAACAACAACAAAGGTAATGCCAGGAATTGATAGCAAATCTTCATTATCTTATAAATGCGCCTGCATTGGTGGTCGTGTATCGCTAAAAAGCCAAGATTAGATACTTTTATCTAGCTGGGTCAACCCCACCGTGTCCCCCACCATCCCCCCAAGAAATCGGCGACGTCACAGATAGAGTTCTCTGCACCCCCCGTCAAGCATTATCGGTTAAGCAAATGCTCCAGCTCCCTTCACAGCTCCTGGCCCTTGCTTCTGGATGTTTGTCCACGCGGAGGAGCAGCACCTGGGCTAAGTAGCCGCCACCGATTGACTTACGATTTGGGCTTGTCGGGGGCCTGGCCGGAGCCACCGAGTGCCGCCAGAGTTGGGGAGTCGAAATCTGCGGTAAGATACGTTAACTTATCTAAGGCCACTATCTATTCTCAGATATTCGATATGCTCGTACAACTATGTATATATACGGCTGTATTATATGCGGGGCGACGATAGGAAAAATCACTTTGCTTGATCGGAGCAATCAGCGCGAGTGTTCCCCCGGTTTCCCGGCTTTCCGGAGGAGCATTTCCTCGGCCAGGCGCGGAAAAGTCACATCGCTGTGACTCGGTGGCAGTAACACCCAAAGTCCAGCCATAAATCTCTCTGGGCTAAAATCATCTCGGCTTTATCGTTCGGTTCAGTTTTGGAGGCTTCAATAGAAAACAAAAGGCGAACAGCCACAAAATGACGGCTCTCATAAGTAATAAATAATGTTTGTTTTTGGGGTCGCCGGAGTCGTTGCTTAACCAGCTACCAGCACCCACTCCCTGTGGCGATCCCAATCAACCCCAGTAGCCATGATTGTTAACTTTAATGGCGTCGATGTCGCCTCCCTGACACGTCCCGCATCCCACTTCCCACGTTGGTGGCTCGTGCAAAAGCCACAATGACAGCAACAGCAGCACGAGCAACCAAGCTCCTCTTACGGATTATTGTGGATTGCCATTGCCAGTTATAATGATGAGTCACATTGGCCTGGCCTCGCTGGCAAACAAAGGTGCGTATATTGAACACACACATAAATGGGAGGAGAGGGTCTCGCATCGAAGAGGAGACACTGCCAATGGCAGTGGACTTCCAGTGGAACCATCTCGCAGGGCACAGGGGGAACCTGTATGGGATCTATTTTCGTACAGAAACATATGTTAATTCACATTTATAGCATACTAAGTCAGCGCTAAGTAGATATAGTCAGAACAGGAATTGTTGTACGTCAATTAGCGTTGCTCTGGAATCATCATTGTTCTTTTATTTATCAAAAGAATACTTGAAATATGTTAAACAATTAATTAAAAAATAGTTTTATATTTGCTTAATAATAATTAATTAATAATAATAATTAATCTTAAAGTTTGTAATAGGTAACTAAATTCCACTTTGGTTATTTTTTCCATTGTAGGAATTGTTTGGTTTCCGAAATAATATTTATTTCATCGTTTATATCAAGGAAAAAAGGTTTATAAGTATTTAATATTAGGGACCGTAAAAATGAATATCGGAAACATTTTAAAGTAAAATAAGAAAAAAAGCTAACTTCGGCGCGCCGATGTTGGTATACCCTTGCAGATTCCAATTGTATTATTTATAATCTATCCCAATATAATATAATATGAACTACTTTCATATACATAAAATTTTTAGAGGTTTACATTTTTTTTACATTTTTTCACCTTTTTACATGTAAAGTAAAATGTAATTTTTCTCCACGTTTACCAATCGTTTGTATGGCAGCTATATGATATAGTCGTCCGATTCTTATGAAATTTACAACAAAATTCTAAAAAAATATGAAATACTAATATCTCAAAGTAGAAGAAATTATGTTGAAAACTGACAAAGCTATAATTTTTTTTATGAAAATTTTACGACCGTTCCTATGGCAGCTATATGATATAGTAGTCCGATTTTTATAAAATTAAATCCGAAAATCTAAAATAATATATATAGCTTATAACCGAGAGTTGATCAAGATATGTTAAAAAACAGTCAAGTTATAAATTTTTTTCAACAAATTTAAGGATCGGTTGTATGGCAGCTATATGATATAGTTGACCGATCCGGCTCGTTCCGACTTATGTACGAGTGAGAGTATATAAAAGACTATCTACAAAGTTTCATTCAGATAGCTTAAAAACTGAGGGACTAGTTTGCGTAGAAACGGACAGACAGACAGACGGACAGACGGACAGACGGACATGGCTAGATCGACTCGGCTGTTGATGCTGATCAAGAATATATATACTTTATAGGGTCGGAGATGACTCCTTCACTGCGTTGCAAACTTCTGACTGAAATTATAATACCCTGCAAGGGTATAAAAATCAACCACTTAGAAACCACTTAGAACAAAAAGGATAACATCGTGTGAATCCTTGTTGGATAATCTATTCATTTCCGAGATGATTTTTAAATTTAGGACTTTAACGATAATCATGAAACTCTTGCAATTAACGTAGACTTTTAATTTTATTGAAAATAAATAAAAATCAAATACAATGATTATTTTCGAATTGTATTATTTTGCTCAAAAATAATGATTATGTACGGATCTTAATGTTTTGATCAAAAATAATTATAATTATTGATTTTTAGAATATAAATAGATTTTAATCATTATTAATGATCAAAAAAATAAATATCAGTACATAATCATTATCAATTGATTTTTAAAATAAAACATAATGATTACGGTCCCTGTTTATTTTCTGAGTTTCTGTAACATCTTCTAAAGCTGAAAGCATTTTGATATCTATAAAGACTTATTCTATATCATTTGACTGACATAACTCTATAATATAACCTACTAAACATTAGATTAGGTATAATACTGGTTAATCAAAGAAACCTAAACTTACACAAGATAACTTATACAATATATTTACTTGATTTGAACGAGAATAATGTCTACCCTTGACTTCAACCAAGAACTGGCACAATAACTCTCCTTTCTTCTTCGATATCTGAACTTTCTCCTGAGTCACGGAAAGATACATCACTGTCCGAGTGCCCCCCGATCCATAAATATACAGAATGAAGGTTCGTTAACCAAGTGACAAGTCTGCGGAGCGTAAACAAAGAAAGCTTTACTTTTGGCTCCTCCCGAAGAACCGATATTCGTGCTCCTGCTACTGCTCCTACTCCTCCTGGCTTCCTGGTTTCATTCCAATCTTCATAACTCATGTCCAAAATGTCGGTAGCGTGCCTTGGGCCAGATGATTTATGACCCCGGCCAGACCCAGGCGAGTTAATAGAATTTACTTGAACCCAATTTGCCTGCGTCCAAAAGCGCAGAATGCAGGCGGCCATCGAGGGGGAGAGCCATTACATCTTCTCCACTTCCACAACCACTTCCACTTCCATTTCCATTTTATTTGATTGAGCCACGCCATTGCGGCCTGGCCGGGATTGGGCAACAAATCGGGGTGGGATCGGTACGTTCATACATACGTTCCACCCCTGCCGTCGGCTATAATTAAAACTATGGCGCACGCCTTTGTTGGCGCTCGGCGTTCAATTTCCAAAGAGTTCTTCCCCTTATCGGCCCGGTTCGACCGCCAAACAAAGTGGAAAGAACGTAGAAAGAAACAAAAATATAATATTATTATGACAGAGCACAAGTGAGGAAAATTGTACAATATATAAATTAAATTCCTTAGCGTCATTCCAGCCACTGATCGGCGATACTGTCAACTGGCCAAGAACACTTATATGAACAGATAACTTTTGGGCTTCGACTTCGCTGGCTTGTTGGTTTGTTGGCTTGCTGGCGCACCACTTGAAACTGCACGGATATGGACAAGTTGAAGGGTGTGCGATTCCCCGGACACGATACGGAGCAGAGTGGAGCGGAGTGGAGCGGAGCGGTCAGCAATCTTAAGTCTCCGTCTCTGTCTGGTGCGCCGCCCCTAAGTCCTGTGTCTTAGGGTCGTAAATTCGCCGGCAAAGCGCCCAAAAGCTAGGCGAGGCGGTGCCATCAATTAGGGTATTAATTGCCCCGGCTCTGCCAGGTTAAAGCCTCCGCAGTGAGTCAGTTCTGGTTTTTAGATTTTCAGATTTTTACTTAAAGGCGACCGAAGTCAAGTTCTGCACAGAACAAAATGAATAATTGATGGATATTTATTAATAACGAATCGAAGACTTGAATAGGTTAAAGAAAATGTTTATAAATGAGAGCAACCTGTAGACAACTTTAAGTCTCAAGTCCAACCCCTTTTGCACTTCAAAACTTACCTATATATATATCAACAAATATGTTTAAAAATTCCTCACATTATACATTTATCCTATATTTATTCCTTTTAAAATATACATTTCTTTAGGTGCAGCTTTTTTAAGAGGCCTCTGAAGTCGATATTAATCGCTTGTAATGTTGAATTCGTGTAGCGCCATTTGTAAGGCGACTCGGGGCTGTCAGGCTTGGGGATCGAATGAGCGAATGTTTGGGGCACGGCGGGGTCCCGGTTTGCATTGCTGTCAGCTTTTTGAGTGATTAATCACTGCGAAGAGATTTCGCGACACAGCAGCAGCAGCTACTACTTGCAACGGCAAGCTATTAGATACTTTTTGTCTGCCGGCTTTACTCTTAAGATTTGCCCATGATTTATGCGCCACATGAGTTGCAACAATTAAAATTATCGCGCCAAGTGATTTCCATTCACAGGAAAAGGTGGAGGAGGAGGCGGAGCTGCCCGTAATTGTGGCATTATAAGCAACTCTTTGGGGGGACGTCTCTTGCATGTTAATGGCCGTCATATATCTGCTTGCTTTATGGCTTTAACTATAAACAATTTATGATTTGCTGGGCCGGAGCTGTGCCAGCTTGGATGGGTGCTCCAGATATGTGGCCAACACCGAGATTGCAGATGTTTCCAAGGAGTGAAAGCTAAACTCTTGGTGGAAAATACAAGTAATTGATCATGATTAAATTAGATTTACATAAAGAAAAGTAGAGGAATGTTAGGAAGGTATCTTTAAAGTTACAGTTCAGACTGTCTGCTTCGATCTGACACTTCAGGGGTTTTGCAATATATGTATGTGCTCCCAGCACCTGATCCTCGACCACGTGTGCTTGTTCCGATCGATCCGAGTATATGTATCTGTCGATTTCATTAGTTACAACACTCGAGAGCGGACCGCTTGTGCTGAAGTGGGAAAGTGGAGCGGAGTGGCAGCGGACTGGAGCGTGTTGTCAAAGCGGCCCACATTCGAGAGCGTGCAGGAAGGGGTCATATAAGGCCCCAGACGGCGACAGGTCCCCCTGTGGAGACCCACTTTTCCGGACCGACTCGGACTCGGACTCGGAACCCCAGGCCCGGGCCCAAGCCAAAGGCATTCTGTTGACGTTGACTAACGCCTGGCCGTGTGTTTATTAGTTTGCCAGAAAAGTGTTTTATGGGCGCAATTAGAAAATGCGCTAGACTAAATTGCACAATTGACAAACAGGGTGGATGGCAATGTGGATGGGGGCTGGGAATGGGGCTGGGGATGGAGATGGGGATGGGTTCTATGCCGGCTGGTTGATGGCTCTTGACGCCACTCTTCGGAACATCAACTTCGTAACTTCGTAGCTCGGAGCTCGGAGCCTCGGCACCTCGGAGCCGAGCACGCAGGCGCAATTTGTAGCTCACGGATACTTATCTTTCGCCCCTTATCTGCTCCGGCCGCGGTGTGCGGCGATAAGATAACCAATACCGCTCGGAATAAATCATAACGCACGCACACGGACGCAGAGCGGCACCCACACAGGTGTGTGTCCGCCCAACCGCAGAGGTGCTATGTGCGCGATGGTACCGCGTCTGTGTGTGCGGCTAATTGGGCGGCAAAGGTAAACGCGCGGCGGGCACCGCAGTGCGTTGTCGTCGTTGCCGTCGTCGTCGTTGTTGTCGTCGCCAGTCGTAGCCAGCGAGGAGGTGCTCAGCCAGCCCGGGCCCATAACCCAGCACAGCACCCAGAACCCAGAAAAACTCAGTACCCCGAACTCAGAACCCGGCCAGAGTTGGTCTCGAAAAAATAGCACTCGCTAAAGCTTGCGCGCGGGCCACAACCGATCCGGATGATCAAGATCGCAGCTCCCACAACGATTTCCTCGCATTTTCGCGCCACTTTTCAGCCCCCGCATTGATAAAGGCAGCAGTGCCGCCAAAACACTGGACACCCCCAAACACCAAACACCAAACACCTCACACCGCGCAGTGCATGTGATAATTTTCTAAAAGAAAAAGAAAAAGTCGAGCAAAGAAACACAACACACAAGTGATAAAGACGAAACTTAGATAAAAAACTCTGGCAGGAACAATCCCCGAAAAAAAAAATCTAACGCAATTTGATGGTCTGCAAAACTATATCTACGGGTGTTACAATGCAGCTTAAGGTGGGTACTACACCAAATCATAAATATTAAAAAAAAGATTTACAAAAAGTGATTTAGTGCTTAAATTACTGACAGTAAAAACTCTGGGAAATATATCTATTAAATCACAAATAAAGTAAGAATTGAAGTAGAAAACTTCCTCTGCTCTGAATTTATTCCTTCGTCTTTGTTAATATCTCTCCATGATTTTTTAATAACAAAATTAATGTAAAACCGTCATTAATAAGGCGGGAATCCAAAGTGGCTCATTTGAGAAAATTAAGCAACTAATCGTGAACTCTTTTAACGCACATTTAAATACCTTTTTTGAGGCTCAATTTACGAGATCTCTATAAGCCTATCTATCATTTCAACTTTGTTAAAAAGACAAGATCATAAAAAGTTTTTAACGTTTTCTCACACAAGTTCATTAAGCTAAAGAGACAAGCCATATATATATAGAGCCATAAAAACCAGACTTTTAACGTTTATAGATCTGCCGCTAAGCTCCAATAAATAAATAATAATTTAAGTATTAATTCATGGATTGTAAAGGGCTTTCAATGGAGTTTCCAGCTAAAAGCAGTGTCCTTTGATGTAATAAATCTGAAAGCGATTTCGAGCCATTTAATTTAGCTCGGCAGCTGGCTGGGACTTTTCAGTTATAGCGCCGGGAACGGGGCTCGTCAACGAGATAAGACAAATTGATTTATAATGAATGACTCATCTAACTGAACGCAACTGGGATGCAGCGGCAAAACTGCGACACTTACCTTATTTTCGGTTCTCGCTCTCAAAAGAGGAAAACCGAACCGTATAGAAGCCATTAGGGCAACGAAACCCAAAACGAGGCAACAAAAAAGTGAGTTAAATGTGGAAAGATGGCTAATCTTTATGAGGCCAAAATTCAGCTGCGATCGGCGGAGGAGGTGGCGTCAAAATACCTTTGACAAAACTAAGAGGAAAAAGAACGAAAAATAAAATGTGAAACACGCTAGCCCTGACTTTGAACGGTCGTCGGTCAGTTGTTTCATTCATGAAAAAAAGGACAACTCCTTGTTGGGACTTACCTAACGCCAGCTCGGATAATGTGAAATTTATGTCAATCTTATCACCTCGCCTTGGTCCTGGCTCCGAGCCTATCCTTCGGGGTTGGGGTGGCTTCATTCACAAAGAATGAATGCAGGCCCATTTGGGGTTACTTTCCCAGCCGGAAGTGCCCAGTTGGCCAATGGCAGGCCAGACCCTTAACTGACGCTCAATGGCGGCATCGATAGTTGCAGTTCCAGTTGCAGATACTTTTATTAGACACGCGTCGCCAGTTGACAGTTGATAGCGATAGGAGAGGGCCCTCGGGGCAAAGGTTGCGATGCGATGCAATTGATGGCCCCTTAATAGAGCCGTAAATGCAGCTGTCCAAGGGTTACCGCTTATCGCTCAGCTCTTTCATTAGCCAACTGCAATGGACTTTAATTAATCGGAGGGATCTTCCAGTGCTAGAGATAGGACAGCTATGTCTGACTTTTGTCTGAAATAGGAATTGCTTTTACTTTATCTGCAAATAGGTCTAAGAGTTTTTCTCCAACTTCGTTAAATTTAGTTAATAGTAAATAAATTCAGTTCTATGTTGAAAAATAATTAAGTTTAAATAATAATTGTCAAAAATTACAAACAAAACAAATTTGACTAAATTGTTAACTTGAGAGAAACAAGCAAAGAAATGCTTTAATAATAGAAATTGATACCTTTGTGGTTTAGATATTCAGGATTCTCATGATCTCTGTCACAAACTTAGGTTACCTTAAAGTTGAGTTCCTTTCTGGTTTTTACTAATTAAACAAATTCAAACATATTCTTAGTATTTTATTAAAGTGTTGCACTTTTCTCTAATCGAAATTAACGTATGATCGCAATAAAATAACTTTCCTGAATGGTCTTAAATTAAATAGAATGAATATGCATTTTTTCTAACTTAATAAATAAAGAGTTACAATTAAATAAATGCATATATTTGAATAAAGAAAAATTTTACTTCTATATAAAATTAAAGGAAATAAATTGAAATATATATACGATAAATAAATTATTTAAGTATTTAAAAATTGCATAATTATGTTACAAAAACTTAATGGCATTAAAAATATTTTTTTGCTTAAGAAAGTTATAACAGAGACTTTCTACTTTGCTCATAAAAATTCAAATAGTTAAATAGACTTTAACTTTTTCTTTTTAATCTAAAACAACAGTGACATCGTATTTAGACAAAATTGCAGATCTGATCCAATGTTATTGATATTACTCTACTTGAATATACGAAATTTTGCCTTCGAGATTTGCTCAACCACAAACCCAAGCTCAACGAAAGCGAAACGAGGTGCGATTACATATAGCCAATATCTTTTGTTTATATAGATAAAGTCCGGGCATACATAGGTACCTGTACTGCTGTGGCTGTGGGTGTGACTGGGCCGATTTCATTCATAAGTTGGGGCACTCCCTCCCAACGGAGTCTTGACTAAGCCAAGCAAATAGCACATGCCACTCGCCTCGGGAGGTGACGGAGCTTGCCCAACTTATTGTAATTCTTGGATTTATCTGTGCCCATCGATGACGTAGGGAAACCATGACCTCTCAGACTCAGTTTCAGTTTCAGCAGCAGCAGCAGCAGCTGATTATGTACATTGATAGCGCCGGATAAGATATTGTCCGTATCGTTCGGCCGTAGTATCTTAACTTTTCGCGGTACACGGGCCCAGCGAAGCATGGCACGTGCATGCCATGCCTATACCTATCGTACTCCTAAGTATATACACACTCAAAGTCGGGTTTATCTGCAGTTGGCCGGCCGATTGTCAGAGTGACGTTTGCACCACTTTATCTCGCACTCTTCCCATCCAGGGAATTCTCCGAACTTTGGCCAAAAAAGCCTATAACTCGAAATAGGTTCTCCGGACGTCATAACCTTATACGAAGTTTTCCCTGAACTAAGTTCTGCCTCATTTCTTCGGCTGGAATAGCCAGACTTTGGGCTGTACTTAGTAAGCGGGTAATTTTTCATTTTAACGACCTGCTAACTCATCCACGAGTTCAATGAATCACGGTCGGTCTTAACTGGTATCCATCCACACACACAATATGTATCAATCATTTCGGGCAAGTCAGCGCAACTTTCCGCGTAAAATGAATCAATTATAATTTGAGGGAAGGTCAACAAGGGGGAGGTTTTACTAAAAAGGGGACGTTTTTAAGAATAATTTCATTGATTGACCATTTACCAATTCAGTAATATAAAATATAGAAATTTAAATACATAACTTATTTTGAAAACCTGAATTTTTTTATTTACTTTGCATAGCACAGTTGTGATTGAACTGCGAGTTTTATTTTATAGAAAACTAAGTATCTGACTTGGTTTTGATTTCACAACTTATTAGATTTATATTTATATGAAAGAATATCGATAGAATTTGAAAAATATTAATTACATTAGGAAAATTCTCTGTTTAATTTACACAAATTTCACTTTCTATGTTTTATTAACCATTCGGTATAAATATAAATAAAATAGATAGAATGATATTAATATGGTTAACAAATTATTAATTAATTAAAAATTATTAAAGTTTAGGTGATTTCGTTTTTTAAAATAATTTTGGAATATTAAAAATGAGGAGAGTTAGAATAATTACAAGATAGCTAAATAAAGTACCTTAATGTGAAATAAGTTCTGAGAAAAGATTTACTTGTCCTTTAATATGGGATTAGAAATTTTTGCTAAGCATTGAATAATTTGCTAATAACAATATTTAAAACATACTTTGGTACATACTGTCTCTGGACATCTGAAGTTCCCGAAATCTTATGCTCTTATTTTTAAAATAATTTTGGAATATTAAAAACGAGGAGAGTCACAAGCATTAAAAATTTAGTAAATGAAATGCCTTGATATGAAAATTAAGCTATGAGAAATGATTGACTTGACCTTTGAAATTGGTTAAGGAAATGTTGCTAAGTATTGAATTATTAACAAGTAACAAGAATTAGAAACATACTTTTGTTTCCTAAAATCATACTGGCAACACTTCTACATATTTTCCCTGAATATCAGAAATTCCCGATTTCTTATGTTCTTAGCATAAACTCAAACATAGTTTATGGTTGACCGTGTCATAGTTTTCGTTTAAATCCGCCTGAAAGCCTTTGCTTTATATGACACTTGTGAAGAGCAGGCTGTGGTGAATCAGGTGACAGTGACGATCGCAGGTGTTGACACAAGCTCTGGGTCGGTGTTGGGGGCCGCGGTGGAAATGGAAGTGCTGGAGGAGGTGGAAGTGCCACCCCCAATGAAATGAGGTCATAAACCGAATGCGAGTGACGTGCGGCGGGGAAGGCAAAACGATTTTATGGCCAGCTTTTATTTCCGCCAAAACCCAATACCAAATACTAAACAAGAGAAGAGAAAAAAACCCCGAATGGGTACACAAAAAAATGAAAACGAAACCGAGGAGACCGACCCGCGTTGCGTTTAGGGTTCTGTGAGCAAACATTTCTTCTTCTGGTGGAAATGAAGTGAAATAAAAGTGAAAAATGTGTTCGACAATGTTGACACTGAGCGGGAGAGGCGTTCGTCTCCGTTTCTGGTACTTTATGGTTGTAGGCGACAAATTGAGCTGTGACTCGAGAGCGGGCGGCGGCCCCGTTTGAAGTCCAGGTCGGGCTCAGAGTCGTCTTGGCCAGGGCTTGGGCCCGGACCGCCGCATGTTGACTTTTGTGGCGGAAACCGGGGCGGCCAGTTCGCACTGTGTGGCCGGAACTGGAGCCACACTTTTCAGCCATGTCGATCGGGGCATTCAACACTTGTCACTTGCTCGTTGCAGATGGAAGCGCAGACAACGCAGCAGCAGCAGCAGCAACAATTGCAACAGCAACAGCAGCAGCAGCAGCAACAGCAGAACCTGACCAAGCAGCAGCTCCAGCTGCTGGACAAGATCAAGCTAGAGGCCAGCAACGGAGCGGAGCAGCTCTCCCAGCAGACAGCCAGCGCCCTGGAGGATCAGCAGGAGCAGCAACAGCAGCAGCAGCAGCAGCAGACTCCCACATCGGTGGGCGTGGGCGTGGTGGTCCAGACCAGCCAGGCGGGCGTCAGTGAGCCGGAGGAGCAGTACGTGGTGGTGCCGCGCATACAGAGGCGCATCCTAACCACAGCGGGCACACTGTAAGTTATTTTTTGTTAAATTTAAAAGACAAAAACCTTTTTGTAATGATCCCCTTGAACCCCAGAGCTTAAGCTGGAACATCTATATAATTGTTTTTGGCTCATTTTTTAACTTGCAATTCCTTAGTGAGCTGAACGAGGCGCGGGAAGGAGAGCCAAGTACGAACGCTAGCAACGCCAGCTCAGGATCCGCACCCGACAGCCACATTGAGTTCCAGCGCAGTTCACACCACTCGCCCGGGGCCACCCACTACGTCCAGATGGCGCCCCGAAACGCTGAGGTGCCGGAGCAGGTGACCACGGCAGCCGGAGCACCTGCAGGTACCCTGTACGCTTACTCCTCCGGGCCAATCATCTGCAGCACCGACGACGTGACGGCCATTAAGATCGAGACAATTGAAAAGGGTGAAGTCACGGGCGAGTCACAGCAGCAGCAGCAACTCCAGCAGCAGCAGCAACACCAGCAACAGCAGCAGCAGCAGTGCCCCACGCCCAACGGTGGCAGCTACGGCGACACCATGGTGATCAACAGCGAAGCGGAGGCACTGCAGCATCACCACCATCAGCAGCAGCAGCAGCAACACCAGCCACATCAGCATCAGGCGGCCGCCGTCCACATAGCCAGCAGCGCGCACGGAGGCGCTGTGCGCTTCGTTACGGAGGATGGACGCTTCAGCACCGCCGGACCGGAGACCTCCACTTCGAGTTTGTACTACGAAGCGCCTGTGGTAGAGGGCAGCGTCCATGCCAATGAGTCCAAGACATACGCGGACCTGGGCAACGCCTACGCTCCCTTCCCGACCAGCTCCAGCTTCAGCAGCAACAGCTACGCGGCCGCCCTGCAACAGACCAACACCATCTACACGGTGCCAGGAACGGGGCAGTTTCTGACCAAGTCCGAGACCGGACTTAACTCACTGCGTCAGGCCGGACCGACCACCTTCCAGACGATCTCCTTTCCCGACGGCGGCAACGCCATCGAGACTCTGTGGACGTCACCAGCCCCGCCGGAGTACCAGAACGTGTCCTTCGTAAGTATATTCAAGGGTATTTTAACTTCGGCCATAAACATACGTCCTTTCTATACAGGGCAACTTCCACCCACAGGTGATTGACGAGTACGCGTCCGGCAACATGCCCACAACCCATTGGTCACCCGCCGGTGGGATCGGTCAGTACGATGCCAGTTTGGTGACCGCCTCGGCGACATCATCGCCAAACCATGAGCTCAAGTGCGAGAACTGCCACTCGCCGTACATGCGCAAGGGCACCTCCGAGTACTTCTGCCCCAACTGCCCGCCCTTTATGCGGATGCCGCCAAGGATGCCGCAGCGGCAGGCGAAGCCTAAGGCCGCCGCTGCCCCCAACAACCGGCGGAATGGTGTCACCTGTGCCAACTGTCAGACCAACTCGACGACGCTCTGGCGTCGCAACAATGAGGGAAATCCCGTGTGCAATGCCTGCGGCCTGTACTTCAAGCTCCATAACATGAATCGGCCGCTGTCGATGAAGAAGGAGGGCATCCAGAAGCGGAAGCGCAAGCCGAAGAACAACGGAGGAGCGCCCATGCACCGGGCTCCGTTGCCAAGTAAGTGTCCCCATAAAGAGTGGATAGATGGTTCCTAAATGAACCCTATGTGGAATATAACAAGAGTGAACCATAGACTAATCCCTACTCCTGGCCTATTCCAATTCCCCTTTCCCGCAGGCATGGCACAGGGTGTCAATTTGATGGCCAACAGTCCGCTCTATCCGTCGCAGGTGCCGGTGAGCATGCTAGGTGGTGGCCAACAGAATGCCAGTCCGGAACTGCACGATATGTCAGCGACAGGACCGGCGGGTGGACCCCGGGTAGTGGCCATTCCACTGAGCTCGGCGGCACCGCCCACCCCGGAGGGATCGCTGAACATGTCCGCTCGCCACCATGTCACCGGTGAGAGCCACTCGCCGTACAGCCAGCAGTCGACGCCACAGAGCCAGTCGCCGCATCTGCCCAGCACGGTGACCATAAATCGTCAGATAGTCCAGCCGTAAGTCTTAAGAAGACTCTATTCCCGAGCGATCTCTAAAGGACCTTTGTTCTTTTTGTTTTCCACAGAGTAACCAGCATAGAGAGCGGTCGCAGTTCCAATAGCGAGCTGACCCCCAGCGTGATCACGCGCACTGGGCTGCCGGAGCGATCTTCGAATAACTAAGCTAATCTACGCCTAACTCCGTACATAACTAATTTAACGTAAACCTAACCAAAACTTCAAGATTGCCAAAATATTTATTTAAGCCGTAGCCTAGAACGTAGCGATGTAGAGACCAATGTCCCAGTTAATGGAGGAGGATATGTGGCCATAAGGAAGGCTTGAAAAGATTCCTGGCTTCCTAGCCCGGCCTCCTGCTTAGTTAGTCAGCAAATAGACGGAAATGATTTGTGCCAACCACTTAGGATCACATCGGAGCGGATGGGATCGAGTACTGTAGAGGTAGCTTAGCGAATGAAGTACGAGCCCATAAAGAGGCCTACGATTTTGTATGTTTAAGCCGCTGTTTTTATTCTACAAAATAAATAAGTTGTAAACGCAAGAGTCTGACGCGGGACTGTGATGGCTCTACCAGGACGCGAGAGCCATTGTCCGTCCGAGCTGGTTATATTTCATTGTCAACAATTTGGCAGCCAGCCAAATTGATCCAAATTAATTTTAATGACCCCCACGGACCACAGAGCGAGACCGTAAACCCCAACAAGTCTGGACCCAGATCGGAGAGCCAAGATGCCAGTGGCGAGGCCCTGGGGCAGTGTCTAAATAGCGATTTGGTGTCATCGCTTAAAAGCCTGTCGACGCACAACGCCGCCGCCGAGTAACGCCACCGCCTGCAGCCGCTGCCTTTGATCTGCTTTCGGTGGTATGGCAAAAATGCTCTGACTCTGACTCTGGCTCTGACTACGACTTCGTCTTCGAGTCTGCCACCCGAAGATGGAGTCCCAATCCAGTTCTCCTCGAAGCCCGAACCCGAACCCCCAAAGGAGGCACAATATTAACGCCTTGGCCAGGGGTCTTCGCTCGGGCTCGCCGCTCTTTGTCCGAGCCTTCTTTTTGTTTTTGGCGTACGCTCGATCAATTAGGCAAACTTGTTTTACGACCGCTTTTATTAGCGTCCGCTCTGGCCGGCGCTCCAAGTTAACCGAAACGGAGATGGAGATGGGGATGGAAACTGAGACGGAGGCCCAGCTTAAGAGTCTCCTCCGTTGGACAGCGACTGGGTACTGGGTGCGAATGAGTAATGAGACGGCGGTCCCAGCACCCGGCAGCTATGGAATGTGTTGGCAAAAATTATGTGCGCAGCGTCAAGTTGTGTAAGTGGAATGGAATGGAAGAATGGCTTCGAATGGATTGGAATAAAATGGACTAGCCTGGTCTAGTGTGCTCGGAGGAAGTACTATTTTTGGGCATTTCTTGTAAATGAGTTAAGGAGCTTTAAGTAAAAAGTTGGGTCCGTTATGTATTAAACTTGGTGTTATTTTTAACCACAAACTATTAAGGTAACAAAGTCGTGAGAGAGTATTGAAAAAAATAGTTAACTATGCAATTAAAATATATACTATGAAATGGATTTGATCTGATGCTGAACTGAATAAATAATGAATGCATAAATCATAATTTGGGAAGACTTTGAAGTCATTATTTAAAGCTACAAAGTCTTGACAGGTGATTGTATGGCAAATATATAGTTTTTTTAATCTGTAAAAAATAACAATTTCTTGAAAAATGGGGTAATTAAAAAGCACTTGACTTTATTTTGATCTATACAAAATATTTGTTTTAATAGTTCTGATAATTGAAAGCATAATAGGAATATTAAAACTTTGTAACACTTTTTTTATGCTTACTGATCACATAATCTGTAATTTTCACATGGAAAATTGTAGGGCACATAGCTAAAAGATTTATAAGAACTGTTTACATTTAAAACATTTACTAAGATTATTCTCTTATAGCTAAAAGCTAAACCTTATAACAATCACCCTGAAAAGAAGTGCTACCGGAATACGCTTGCTAATTAGCCTCGTTGGAGCCATAAAGTATATCGGAATCGCAATTGCATTTATGCTTTAATAACTCGCTGTCCATAATAAGCGTACCACTAATTGCCGCCGCACCTGTGGCGGCACCAGGCGGCACATCCTCGGCGGCGTCATCGGATTGAAACATTAGCAAGGAACCGGGCCAGGCCAGTGCGAGGCAACGAAGCAACCTGTTCCATTTCCCAATTGCAGGCGAGGCGGGGAGACCGTAAAATAATAATTCAATGTGACAGGCAACAAGATACGACAGCGGGCGCCATTTTTCAGATGCCACTCCCCGCCAGGCACCGCTCCGCCGAGCTGCCCATCACCTGACACACTGCCAGCAACGCTCCGCGGGCATTATCGCTGGAATTATGACAGACGTGCGACGGAGGGAGCACGGGAACCCGCTAATCTCCGGAGCCTTGCATGCATTTGAATTTCTATTAAGTTAATTGCAATTGGCCAAGGCGAACGCGCATTTGCTCATGTCCAATAACAGTTAAGCCGCCGCGAATAACGATTGTTCCCAGATACGATCCGGATGGGTTTCCAGATGCACGGGTCAGGTCATCCCATCTCGGCATAAAAGCCAACATAAAGTTGAAACTGTCAACTCGACTCCCCCATTCCCTCGGTGCATTTAATTAGCCAGCGCTGACCACCTAGCACGGCGGCCTCTTGAACCCGGCTCGAACTCGGACTCAGTCTCAAACCCGAGCCCGAAGTCGATCCCGATTCCGAGGCGCCACTTAGCCAACTTCAAAGGGAGAGCCGCGGTCAGGGCTTGGTTGGTGGCTTAGTGGCTTAGCGGCTCGGCGGTGGTGGATTGCGGGCATCTTGTCCGGGACTGCAAGCTACCATCATCGCCAGCGTCATCTTCATGGCTGGCATTACAAATCGACAAACGACACGAAAATGCGCTTTAACAACGCGCAGTTAAAATAGATAAAAGCCGATAGTCAGACGCCGCCGCAAGCCACTAAGGCAGGCCCAGGTGATGGCTTCTCCAGGGAGCCAGGAGCGGGACGAGGGCCCCGAGATCGGGAGTATAATTTTTTTTTGTTTTTGGCCAAAGCTTAACCGATCTAATACAGGCAGAGATAAAATAAAAAATGGTTTCTATTAGTTACCTATATATTAAAGCTTTCCAAAACTTTTCTCTTTAGATATTTTATAAATTAAAGCGAAGCTAAAGTTGATTAGATTTCTGATATTGTATTATCTTTTAAAGAGTGGGTGAGATCTATTAGTATTACATTAGCTTTTGAATAGTTTTAGATTAAAGTTTGAAATGGGGCGACAATATTTTTACAAAATGAATAAAATATAGAATACAAAATACAGAGAGAAAGCAATGGTTCTTACGAACTCAGAACCAGATTATTTAATCGTAAGGATACTTTCATATTATAGAGATGAAAATATAGTTAATAGATTTGAACATTATAAAATAAATATAATGTTTAAAATTTTTTACTTAAAATCAAAAACCATCCTTGTTGATATTTTTTGAGAAACCATCTCTGAGATTTTTTAACTGAGATCCCTCGGCTCAACTCCATTAAAGTAGTTTTAATATTATAATTGTTATTACCTCGGATCAAGACCACAAGTGCCTTGTGCCATCCTCCAACCAAAGGCCTCTTCGCTCAAAAAAGACACACCCAGAGATTCAGTGACGTCACAAGAGTTGCACCAAGAGCAGTCGGGTGAGTTTGAGTTCTAGGAAAAAATATCGAAATTCCAAGAATTCACACGAAAGACAAAATGCGATTGCCTTGGAAGATCCCAAGAGCCGGGATGGGGGATATGGGTTAAGGTATTCCCTTGTCTCTACGCCCTTATCACAACTCACGCGCGTCTCGTTCCATTTCGGGTTTCGGTTCTCGGCTCTCGGACCCGAAATCACATTATCTTCTGCGTTCTCCGTTCTCCATTCTCCGTTCTCCGTTCCGAGATGGCGACGCAGCTAATGGATATGCCGCATCCCAATCCACAGCCACATCCACACAGGCAGTCGCTATATGGTATAACATATCACAGATGACGACGATGATGATGATGATGATGGGCCGCTCTCTTGTCGCTTTTCGCAGACGCCGCCGCTGGAGGAAGATTGAAGATGCGGCGCTTATCGAGGAGGAAGGCAGAGACCGAAAAGATGAGGCCCGAAAAGAGTTCAGGATAGGAGTCGCAGTCGCAGTCACAGTGCAAGTCTCAGTCCCATCTCCTCCGCATATTTCTGTGCCTTTGCTTATCGGCCGAGCTGCAGACTTACCCATACCCCGCCGCCGGCGCATTTGCATCACGGAATGCAACCTGGGCAAAATGAGCTGGAGGCGAGGCCAGAGGCAAGGGTGCTCAGGGGTACGAGTCCAGAACTGTGGCGCCAAAGGAAGCGTTGAAAATGGTACTTGATCTTGATCGCGATGACTCCTCTCTCTTGCATCTCTTTCCCCTCGGGTGGAACCAAGGGGTAGAATCTGGGGACTGTAATTTAGACGGCGCCTCGATCCTTGTTTCACACTAATGCACTTGCAGCTTTTAAATGTCACCAGGGGCACTCCCTCGGCCGGCTCCGAGCCCTGCCCTCCAGCTAGGCCACTTTGTGATCATGTAATCCCCTCGGTTTGGCCTTCGCTCGGAGGCACTGGACAGTTGCCAGTTGCTCGTGTGTATTCAATTGGAATAATTAGTGGTATCAGTTCGGATTTGTACAGACTGCAGTGCAATTTCAGCGATGGCAGAGAAATCAATACCCACTTCTGGTGGTTATGTAAGCTGATGTGTATTAATAATAGGATTTGAATTTTGTAAACCAAATAAATAAATATTGGGCAAAGTAATTGTATTAAATAGTAAATGTAGGAGTCTTTATTAAAGAAACAATAATAAATTCTAAAGCTTATGAACTTATACATTTTGATGTTTTTAAATATAATTATTTATTAAATAATAATTTGATTCCAATCAGACTTCATTTAGGAGAAATGTAGTTATGCTTTAAAAATACTTTTTTTGTGTCTTTAAGATATACTTTCTTTTTAATTAAATAGTATAATCATAGGTAACAATTTTGTATATGAATATAGAGCATAATGAAGAAATTTAACTAGCTTCCTGAATCTTAATATTAAAACCATTTCTAATAAGTGTACTAATTATTTTGTTGTGCCTAATAACAGTAATCTTAGAGCATTTTAAAATTTAAAGTAAACACATCCAGTAAAGCAAAAGCATTTTTATGACTGTTCTTATTAGCTTACAATTACTTTATTGCCATTTTGTTAAGATCAGTCACCAGGACGACACTATATTGAGACCATATGTGATAAATTTTATGACCATCACGAATACTTAACAACTTTGTTGGCAGGCGCCACCTTAGCCACACAAACAAGCGCAAAGAGCCCTGATATTGGCCATAACAATTACAATGTATGGCTCCCACTTATGGCCAGGATCGCTCATATCGGAACCGAGGCCAAATCTATGACTGGCATCCTGCTCAATTAAGCGCCTGCTAAAATCTCGCAGGGCTTTTCATTAGTTTATCGAACGGTCTCAGCCGGGGGAAATATTTCAAATGCTGCCCCCAAAAGTGGACCCAACCAGGTGCAATTAAAGGTATCCCCATCCGCTCTTGGGCAAGTGGCGCCGCCGCTTTTGCGGACCCTTCAACGTGAGAAAATTCCGCTCGGAATTATATAGGCAAAATGTCTCGTTATCGAGCGCCAGCATACCTGAACAAAAATGTATGTGCGTATGCTTGAGATAGTGCCCGCAACGGGCCGAGAACCACTGCCACAGCCAACGAAAAGCGTAAATGTCAAAATGCCAAAATTAATTGCAATGGCAGTGCCGTGGATAAGGCCTCAGATGGAGGCGCAAGAGCCAGAGGCCGGGCCATGCTGCCACTTCAAGGAGCTGGACCTGGAGCTGGGCTGTATATGGAGATGGAGTCGCAGCAAGGTCCAGACCTGGCCACAGGCCACAGCCCACTTTTTGGTTGCCACAAAGAGGTGCTTGTGATTGGGTGGTAGCCAGGGGTGGAGTTTAAAATGGAGTTGAAAGGGATCCAGGAAAGTTTTATGTCATGATCGTTGCCGAGAAGTCTTCTCCAATCTTTGTACATTTTTTAAATATTTAAAACATCTTTTTAAAGTAAGTAAATTTAAATCAAGTTAAATAAACTTAGTAAATAAATCATAAAATATTTTAGGATGCTTTTTTAATGGCTTAAATATACTTCATTTAACTGTCCCTTAAAAGGGTTAACCCCTTTCCGGGCGCCACTGCAGCTCTTTCTTGGCCACCATTACAAATTCTACCACTTCTGACCCGTCTGCGACGGAGTGGCGGCTTCTGCCCCAGCCAGCAACCTCTGCACGCCACACGCCACACCCCAGAGCCAAACCAAAACCAAAAACCAAAACCAGACCCGGACCTGGCCCCCGGTTTGGCAGCGGGTCTTCGGTTGTCATGGTTGTCGCGGTGGTTATCGCGCCTGGAAATCAGCAGGACGCCGATGCAGCCCGGCCGGGGCAGCCTGCAACGGAAACCAGTTTCATGTGCCACACAGCAGTGCTGGGCCCCATTTTGAGGTGGAGTCGGCGCTGAGGCAGCCGCGCTGCGATTGGCCAGACATTGGCATGGGAGTGTGCCCGTCCTCCAATCCCCTCTGGCCCTGCGTCTGGCGTTCGTTCATTAAAGCTTCGCATAAATTTTGTTGCATGTTTGCGGCGCTTTATGTCCGTGCGGCGGGAGTCCGTCCGGGTATCGCACGGCTACACGCATTTCAGGTCCAATTCATTTGCAGACCGATGTGGCTGGCCTTTTAGAAACCCCTCCTCGCCCCTTGAATCAGCTTTTCCCCATACACTAAAAGATCATTTTGTTGTTAAAAGTTACCATTGCTTTTTAAAGCTGAAATGTATATTTTAATAAAAATAAATTGCAATCTGTACGTCACCTATTTCATTTTTAACTTTATTTAAACATTTTCATCTATAATTTTTCAAACAAAAATCTAAATGGTAGCCAGTTTCTTTCAGTGCATCGGAAAACTGGTAGAGGCAAACGCATTTCGTGCCTGTGTCTGCCTTTTTTTCTTTATGATTTGGGCTGCTCGTATTTTGGCAGTTCCTATAAATAATTGAACTTTATCGTCCGCCGGCTTGCTCGCCATTTAATAAATTTAATTTGTGGTAATTGAACATTTGGCTCTGGCCATACTCGGACACGAAAAGAAGCGGAAAACTTATCAAGTTGTCCCCGCCTGAAATTCCAATTGAAATTGTCCATTTTTCAGGGATGACGAGTAATTAATAAAAGCAGGAAGTTTCTGGGTGCGTACGATTCGTACTGAAATCAGATCACATTATTTCGGGGTTTTCTGGGGGGAATGTGTCATGGCGGGACAATCTCAAGAACTGATTCTGCATAATTTATGACTATACATGCTGGCCGGGGTGGTATCTATGCAGATTACTCAGTCGTTATGGAAATCCGAGGAATGGCATGACACGGAGTGTTCATGAAACTTTCAATGATTACAAGTCAGTTTAAGAGCGTCAATGGATTATCCTATATAACGTATATATAATTTGATTGCGTGATTTCCATTGATGTATATAGTTCAATTGAAGCCTTAGCCACTACACTCAATGGAAATCTAAGAGATCAAGAGACTTACTATATTTAAATTGCTTTTCATAGATGCTCATTATTTAAAGTTATATGAATATTATATAATAATTAAAAAATAATACAACTTAGAGTCAAAGTATATAAATCTATAAGAGTCTTATTAATAATAATTAATCTCTATTGAAAGATTATAGAATAAAAAACCTTGTACAAAATTGGTTAGAATTTTAAGAATTAAACTGATATTATATAAATTAATCTGGAAGAAATCAAACGACTTGCGTATTTTTTCATTTGAGATATACGTTTTTTTATTGAAAACTAAAATGTAGCATTATTATTAAGTATTTCCATTTATTTTATGCACTAAGATAATAATAAGCCTAATAAGCAAACATTTATCTATAGCTATTATATTATATATTTTCGATGTTCAAATAAAATATTTCAATAGGTACTTTCGGCAACTTAAAACTTGAGGTAAAATTTAATAGCAAAGTACTTCTCAAGTATTTCTCTGTCATAGTAAACATCTATAATAAATATTAATTATAGGCTGCATTTTTATTTAGACAACTTAAAATAAATCTCAAATAAATCATGATGCAAGATTATTAATTAAGAGCAACCGATATGATCATTCTTTGAAGAAACACTGCAACTAACTAAAATTTATGAATCGTAGCCGACACTAACTGATTGCCTTATCTGCATTATGACAAATGAATGGCAGAACTAATTTGTAAATCGAAAAGAATTTGTTTATTCTCACCTCCTGGGTTCATTCCGATCGAATGTATGTAAATGGAATCAACTTAATGAAGACATTATCAGATAAATAAATCACAAGTGGGCGCTAAACTTATAAATTGCAGGCGGCGGGCTAACTATATAGGTATATATGTAAGTGTGTATATTACATGGCCATTAAATTGTGGGAGTCAAGCGAATTGGCAGGTCTATATCTGGCTACAAACCAATGTAGCGAACAATCCCTTCCCGATAGTCTCTTGTCCCGATAAAAACCGCGATATCCCCCGAAATGGCTTTTAGAGAATTTTGGTCACACTGATCATCGAAGTTTCCGGTCTCTTTTTTCTGGAAGGCGATCGTGTTCAGTCGACAAATTTTAAGTACCGA
>VNJS01002724.1:0-13458 GCA_008042575.1 Drosophila watanabei | reverse complement strand
TTTCTTTGTTTGGAAATTGTGTGCATAGGTGAACAATTTTCGTAACTCCCATGGAAAATGTGTTTATGTCGTGCCAGTAAGGGTTTAAATTGAGTTCACAATTATCGACCAATCCGTGGTGGCATCACAATCAATGGCATTGCTAATGTAGACATTGTTGAAGGTCTCTTCAGTTTTGCTGCATGTTCCTCAACGCTGTTACCTTCGGTGTCCTCGGAGACTGGTACTCCAGAACTGGAGTGTTGTCTTCTTTTATTAACACCAATGCTCTTTCCTCAATGTTTGCTGATGATCGCCTGCATTTTTGCTGCAGTTGTTAAAGATAGTCGGTTGACCATTGACTCCAAAAAGCATGCTTAAGACACAGCTTGCCATCTTTGCCATCACAATGACTGTGGTTGCTGAAAGGGCTCACTGTCAGTTTGAGCGGTGAACGGTTCTCCAATAAGGAAGTGATCTGGAGTTATAGCTGTCAGGTTATTTGGATCCGGTGACATCGGAACTAAAGGCCGAGAATTTAAGATAGCCTCAATCTCGACTATAACCGTCTCTAGCTCTTCATAGGTAAGATTAGCTGTGGTGACGTTCTTGAGCAACAAATGCTTAGCTGATTTTACAGCAGCTTCCCATAGTCCTCCAAAATGGGGTGCTCTTGGCGGAATAAATTTAAAATGCACTCCTTTGTTGTTGCAACTTTTAATAATGGTTGCTTTGGCTCTCTCCGTAAAGATGGCATCTTCCAACTCCTGAAGCTTATTCCTGGCTCCAACAAAGTTAGTTTCATTATCACAATGCAACGTTTGGCTCCCAAGAAAGCCTCCGTAGTAAGATCACTTACTAACTCCAGATGGACTGCCTTTGTAGCGAAACAGCAGAATATCGCTATGTAGGCTGTGTGTGGTTTCTTTCCACGAATTTTATAGTGGATTTTAAAGGGTCCATAATAATCCACGCCAGCATTAAGAAATGGCCTCGCTTGTGTTACTTTCAAAGGTGGTAAGTGTCCCATTATTTGTTCCATTAACTTGGGTTTCGCTGTTGTACATTTTACGCAGCCGAGAACGACATTTCGGGCAATTGTTTTCGCTTTTATATCCCAATATCTTTGTCGTGATGTGGCCACTAAAGCTTGGCCTCCACAGTGCATGTTATCTTTGTGCACTTTTTCATAAATCAGCTTGACTATGGAGTCATTGTATGGAAGCAGTATAGGGTGCTTTGCATCATACGCTAGTTCAGATGCTTCCAATTTGCCTCCAACTCTGATGAGATCGTTCTGATCT
Source organism: Drosophila watanabei (assembly GCA_008042575.1). Taxonomy (NCBI): domain Eukaryota; kingdom Metazoa; phylum Arthropoda; class Insecta; order Diptera; family Drosophilidae; genus Drosophila; species Drosophila watanabei. Next base: position 12,175 of record VNJS01002724.1, on the reverse strand, counting down.
AAAAATGGTGTGAGCTGGATGATGCGAAGGACTCTTTTCCTGGCTCGCTCCAGCTCGTCCATGTGAATTGTTGCACCTGTAACCAGCGGTCTTTCTTTCATCCGCATGATGTATGCTACTATCCGAAGTAGTTTGGAAAATGAGTTTCCGTGATTAATGGAACTTATTATATCTTCCTCTTTAACTGCTCCCAAAGAGGTTTCTGCAGTCTTGGACATGCGTTCAAATTTGGAGGCAATAAACAAATTTATCTTTAGTTGTGGTAGGACTAGATATCCAAGACAGAACATTTTCTGAATCTGCCCAGAAATATGTAGGAACGTCTTGAAATGAGAGCTGCTCCTTTACCGTGGACGTTGACTGTGCTCCCAGCACTGCAGCCTTTAACTCCAATCGAGGAAGGGTGATTGCGTTGACTGGTCCTAAGTGCGATTTTGCACATAATAATTGCACAGTCACCCTTTTGTCCTTATGCACTGCACGAAGGTACACTGCCGCTGCATACGCATTTTCTGAGGCATCCACAAATGTGTGTATTTCCTTCGACATGAGGTATTTTGCCTTCGAAGACATGTCTTGGAATTTTTATTTCATTTAAAGCCTGTAAACTTTCTCGGAACGCAATCCATTGCTTTTTTAAGCGCATGAGATCCAACCGCATAATGCTGCAGTTGTTTACTTGCCAAATGCTCCAAGCACTTTGTTGCCAGATATGGCGCTGATATTGTGCCACACGTTACAGTTTTCAGACGGTACTATTTTATGTTTTCTGATGGGCCGTTTCTCCATACTATCATTTGAATGTGCTGATCTTTTGAGTTGATCCATATTTGTCTGTACATTTTATCAATGTCGGCTGTGAATACGTATTTGTGTATTCTAAACCGAAGCAGTATACACATCAACGAGCTTTGCACTGTTGGTCCTTTGTGCAATAAATCAGTTACGGCAGATGCGTCGAATACAACACGCAGCTTCGTTGTGTGACTTTTGGGTTTCAAGGCACAATGATGCGGTATGAAATAATGTGATTTTGAAAGATTTACTAAGGGAACTTCCTTCATGTGTCAAAGTACTTCGTATTCCTTCATGAAGTCTATGTATCCTTGTTTGATCGCCTGATCTTTCTGCAACCTTTTCTCCAGGGATAAGAATCGTTGCGTGGCAATACCACGACTCTCCGCCAGCGCTGAGGTATGCTCCAAGAAGGAAAGTTGGACAATGAATCTCAAGTCTTGTGCTCGCTGAAGATTCTCCAGAAAGTGAGACTCACATTGTTTTTCTTTAAAGATCGGGTGGTGCAAATGCCCGTTAAAGGAAGTGGACGCCCGGCCGAAGTGCTTTAAATGCTTGGAGGTGGGTCACATCGCCAGTAGGTGCACGAGCTCGGTGGACAGGAGCAAGGCATGCTTCAAGTGCGACCAAGACGGGCACAAAATCGCAGAGTGCTTTAGTCCTGCAAGATGCCTTAGATGCACCAACAGCAAGAAGAAGGACGTCAACCACATGGCCAGCAGCCGCAGCTGCCTATTGGTGGCTCGCGGCGGAGATGGCCATGCATCCAAGGCATGAGGGTGGTTCAATTAAACCTGAACCACTGTGCGGCAGCACAAGACCTGCTGTCGCAGACAACGAGAGAGTATGGGGTCGATCTCGCGGCGTTAAGCGAGCCATACAGGGTCGGCTCAAAAGCCTCACAGTGCAATTGGGAGCTCAGCGAGGTCTACACTGCCAGATTTAATGCCGCCATATTCTCCGATCTGGCACCCAACCTTCCGCTTCTATCACGTCGCCTTCTACGACCGGCGAGGAGCTACAAGGCGGACACGCTGGTTGTCCAGCGGTTCTCGGAGGGAATGGAGAGCCTGACGATCTCTGGCGCAGGCGAACAGATGACGGAGGATTTCATGCAGCAGCTTCATGCGGTCTGCGGAAACTGCATGCAATCCAGCAGACCCCACAGCCGCCATCGCGAGCCGGTGTTCTGGTGGAATCGGTCGATAGCCGATGCCAAAAGTGACTGCGTGCGGGCAAGAAGACCGTACCAGCGGTCGTATAGAACCCCGTCCTTCCTGGATAAAAGGCTGAAATATCAAGCCTGCCGCAGAGCACTGAAAGCGGCTATCCGGGCTAGTAAATCCAGGTGCTTCCTCGAACTTTGCGACTCGGCGGACCACGACCCGTTGGGCAGCGCCTACAAGACGATTGTCAAGCGCATAAACTGCTCCAGACAGCTTGCTCCGCTAGCGACCGAGAGCCTAAGGAGGATAGTGGACCACCTGTTCCCTAGGATGGATGTCCCATCGTTCCCCCATATCGGAGTCTCCTTGACTGGCTTTGCTACGGTGTCTGAGGTACTGAAGGCAGCCGCAAGGGTTAAGGTGTCAAAGGCCGCGGGCCCTGATAACATCCCCAACAGGGTCTTAAGGCTCGCGCTGTCCCTCCGCCCTGAGCTCTTTGCGGAATTGTTTTCCAGATGCCTGCTCGAAGGCGTCTTTCCGCGCAGATGGAAACTGCAGCGTCTTGTGCTGCTGCCGAAACCCGGAAAGCCCCCGGATGACCCTGCGTTGTTTAGGCCAATCTGCCCCATCGACGGTGTCGGCAAGGTGTTAGAACATCTAATTGGCACCCGCCTTGAGGAGGCGATCCGTGCGGCAGGCGACCTTTCGAAATCACAATTCGGCTTTCGCAAGGCAAAACTGACGGTCGACGCCATTGCTAAGGTGGTCGACATTGCGAAATTGGCAATCGCTGGCAAGCGTTGGAAAGGCGGCTCAAAAGAGTATTGCCTACTTGTCACTCTGGACATCCGCAATGCCTTCAACACGGCTAGATGGGACTCCATCATGGAGGCTTTAACCAGTTTCGGAGTCGCCCCTTACCTCCTGAGGATGATGCGCAGCTATTTCTCGGACCGCACGCTGGAATTCGCCACTACCGAGGGTTCGGAGTCGGTGGAGCTCTCCTGTGGGGTTCCTCAAGAATCCGTTCTGGCTCCACTACTCTGGAACGCGATGTATGACGGGGTGCTGCGCCTCTCTCTGCCCGGTCGGACCGAGCTTGTGGGTTCCGCCGACGACATTGCGGTGATCGTTGTTGACAAGGAGCTCTCTGTTGCCGAAGTTACCTGTAACTCGTGCATCGAGGCCATTAGCTCGTGGCTGTCCAGCGTGGGCCTGAAACTTGCACCGCAGAAGACAGAAGCCGTACTCGTGAGTAGCCGCAAGAAGGTCGAGACCGCTTCGATTAGGGTAGGTGACGCATCGATTAGCTCGTCTATAGCGATTAAATACCTCGGAGTGATGCTGGATACCAGGCTCTCTTTCCGTGAGCACCTCGCGTACGCTCTGCTGCCAAGACGGCCACCCTTTCAACTTGGCAATCCCGCTGGGAAGCTTTGTCGAAGGGGCGATGGACCCACCGGCTCATCCCTAGGTTGGAGGAGTGGCTTGGTAGAAAACACGGCCAGGTTAATTTCTACCTGACCCAAGTACTCAGCGGGCATGGGTGCTTCAGAGGTTACCTCCACAGACTGGGGCACACGGACAGCGCTGCCTGCACTTGGTGTGCCGACGAACTCGACGAAACCGCCGAGCACTTAGTGTTCGCCTGCGGGAGATTCGTCAGAGAGCGGAGTCAACTGGAGGCGCATCTCGACACCGAGGTCAGCGTGGACAACTTGACCACGCTGATGGTAGCCAGTGAGAACAACTGGCAGGCCGTGAGCAACTTCGCTGCGGCTGTGATGTGCAAGCTCAGGACGGATGAGCGCCTTAGGAGCGGCGGCTATCGAGGGCCTTGCTTTTTTGTTAAAGCCGTCTATACTCCCTCCCCCCTTGTTGTAATTTATCCCCCCTACCTATTATAATAAATATTTAATAAAAAAAAAAAATTATCTTTCTATTTACGAATAACATTTTTTATCTGAATAAAAACTTTCACGCTCCCAGAATTTTACGAGTTGTTCATAAACTTTCTCCTTTTCCGTCAGTACAGCACACACAGAAGATGTTACTCGTTGATCCAAAACCTTTCCAGCTATTATCCAGCTGGACTTCCAATATCAGCGTCGGCCAAATTTATATTATTTGGTATCTTCCAGTTTTCCGTCGAAATCGGATACGTAGGCTGATCAGCAACAATATACGGCATTACCATCGCTTCTAGTCTGGAGACACAGTTTCAATATTTAGACCTTATCTCCACATTGACTCTTGAGTTCGATGTATGGGCCTTCCCACCTATGCCTTTAATTTTAAGCATAGAATTGGTGGTTTTTAATGACAATTTCTGAATTACTCTCAGAAATCGCGTTTATATGGGATCCAGACTAATAGTGCTCTAAATTTCGCAATTTGTCCATTATTTCCATGGACGATGACTCTAGCTGTGGCTAAGAGTATATAGCTGGACTGTTTTCCACTTACTGACACAGTAATTACGTCCTGAAAATCAGCCTTTTCTAAATGCAGAATGGTATTATGCCCTTTGCTGCACTTGAAACAATTTCTTCTTGTGCATGATTTTGAGGTGTGGCTTGCACTTGGACAGTTGACAGATAATTTATTTTATCGTTTTGCCAGTTCCACATGGTTCATAATAAAAAAAATATAATCCTCTATGTCCTGCCGAAACTGCCATCATAGTGCGGATGAGAAAATAGATGTTGTCCGATTCTTAGTCCTACCCAATGAGCACACTAAATTTCATGAGAGTCGGTAAAGCGGTTTCGCATGAGTGCATAAAAAAAAAAGATTCCTCCTTGTCCTGCCGAAACTGCCAGTATAATGTGGATGAAAAATAGATGTTGTCCGATTCTTAGTCCTACCCCAAATTTCATGAGAATTGGTAAAGCCGTTTCGGAGGAGTGCATAAAAAAAGAAGATTCGTCCTTGTCCTGCCGAAACTGCCACGATGAAAAAGATCTAAGCTATCCTATCTCTCAAGTTGAACCAAACTGCACATTGCCTGCAAATTTGAACGAAATCTGTTAAGCGGTTTAGGAGTTTATAGCGAACAAACATAGTGAGAAGAGATTTTTATTTATTAAGATTTATATTTATATATTTTATTGAGTCGCCCTGGCGATGACTGAGATCTACACCGGCCAGAGAACTTTGTTACAGTATATAACCGGAGGCACCATTGCCGATGCCTGCCAATATCTAATTATTTCTGCATTTAAAAAGTCTTTTGCGAAATTAATTTCAATTAATGCACTTTGTCACTACATCCTTTTATTGAATTATATTATATATTGCCTGTAAGAATAATTTAATTCAATTATTTTGACAGAACAATCACAGCAACATTTTGTTCCATTGCAACATTTTCGCAGCGAATATTTTTCTTTGCAAAAAAATTCTTTTTCTTCCTTTTTCTTAGGCGTTTTTTATATGTTGTTTGGCCTTTGTCACAATTGTGATATCGGGTTTTTGTTATGTTAGTACTCGGCTTAAGGTTCTACATTACAAGCTAATTCTACAAGCAATACAGATTTAAGACTAGGAAGACTATCCCTCCCGATAATATTTTTAAAGAGGCGGTTGTAATCGGCACATAAAATAGTAGAGGATTCAATTTAAACTCTCTCCTACAGTGACCAATAACTTAGGGGATATAGGTTCTAGATGTTAGTCGAGGTACGTGGAAATTAAGCTGGCCTAGCATATCTGGGGGAGAGCTCCACGTCCCCGTGAATAAGCTAATGTAGGAAGACGACGAAGCATGGTTCGACATAAACCGTTTAAACCGTTTAGCTACTGTAGGAATTAGCTAATGTAGGAAGACGACGAAGCATGGTTCGACAAAAACCATTTAAACCGTTTTAATTGGGTTTTTAGAGATAATAGAGATAAGAAGTTTAACCGAAAAATATAAAAAACAGTTTAATTGTAAACACAATTTTTTTTTAATAAATACCGCTTCGTTTTCCTTCTCGCGCTCTCACACTAATCCTGTCCGACCCGTCCGAAGCACCCGTTGCTCAGGTCAGTAATAAAGCGCTGATTAGCAGAATATGAGTCCGACAATGCCCATAGGCGACGACAAGACGCGTCCGCTCCCGTCAATCCGTTTGGATAGGTCGCGCCCATCTCCGCCACGATCAGTGAATGCCAATGCCTGCAACCATTCATATGTCCAAGTATGTCAACGGTCATTACTGAGCGGCTCTTCCAATTTTTCCATTCGCGCTCCCTCCAGATCGAGCTGCAGTTAGAAACGACTGCATATGTCCTCAACTAGCCGGAGAGCTCCGAAATCGACGTCCTAATAGGAGCTTTTAGGTGGCTTCAAAAACAAAATTTTCGGTTCTCTTCTGGCACAAGAGACGATTTCCCTATAGGTATTCACGAGCCCAGTGTCTACCGCAGCCACGAGAGAGTGTTTAAAACACGGATTTTCTTCGCTTCGAACGGTTCGTTGGACTAATTTCGTACCAAACGATGTACGGCCGCACAGATGTACCCGCGGTAGTCAGTCCAACCGTTACCGAGTCTCAAGCGGAATCCACACCCTTCGAAAATGCCAACAGTTCCTAACTGCTAAAAAAGGGCTTTGCGCGGTGCTTGCCAACCACTACTGTTCCAACTGTTTGGCGCACGAACATTCCGAGGGATCCTGCCGCAGTGGTGACCGACGCAAGATATGCAATCTGCACCACAATACGCTCCTGCATATGTACGAAAGTCCAGTGCACGTAACCCATTCGGCGCATCGGGCATGTCCGTAGCTCTAAGTCGAACAAAAATCAACAATCTTTATTACTCTTTGTTATACTTTTCATCCAGATCAACCATACGATGTCTGCACTTTCACACAGTGCGATAAATCGGAAGAGTAAACGTACCCGATGCCGAATCTTCCCCAGTATCCCCCCGCTACGGAAAATCGACGCCTCTTAGGATTATGTGCGATGTCCAGTTCTGCACCCGGTTCCGCCACCCTACGGTTCTTCCTCAGCACCTTCTCGGCCTTCATCCGCCACTCCACGGCTTTCGTCAGGCGTTCCTCGGCCCTCGTCCGCCACTCTACGGCATTCATCGACCGCTTATCAGCACTTCGCCTCTACTAGACATTTTACACGCCGCCCGTCCGGGACTCCTCCGAGTTTGTCGCTATCGTCGCTACTGCAACGGCACAGCGCCAACATTCTGCCAACTACTCCGGTGCAGACCAACACGGGGACTCAGATCTTCGACACGGCGGCGTTCATTGACGTGTCGCTGGTGGCAAACTACTTTGGATACCTTGTGTTCGGAGCCTGCCGCCCGTTAGAATAACAACTATGTTGCAACCCGAGTGATTGCAAGTGGGCGGAATGTTCACGCCAGGAGCTGGCACCTGTATCCCCTCTGCCCACAGAGCTTCCAAAAGCTCGCCCGTTCTTTCGCTCCCGTTCGCCCGCTAGTGCATTTTCATATATCTGACCCCCATACGGTGGCCGTTGAGCTGGCGGTTGACCTGGCCGTCGCTCTCGTCTTTTAGCAGCAGGATCGCCCGCCTACAACCAGACTTATATACTAGAAGACTATCTGCAAAATGTTTTATTCATGTTGATTCTGATCAAAAATATATATACTTGTGAAGACCCAATTTGGCCTTCACAAATTTACATATTGTAAATAGTTAGGCTTATTGGAATTTAGGGTATATTAAAAAAAAAACCATTTAGGTAACCATTTCCTTAGTATTAAAGTATTAATATTTAAGTAACCAGCTGGATTATGAGATAAACAAGACCCACGAAGAGCACCCGTAAATAGCTAGACTTGACCCCAGGCCACATAGATAGGTACACAGTTAAATTTCGACCACACCCCGTCAGCCCGCACACCTGCGACGAAGATCGGCATAGGAGCTGGCAGATAGCTGCCCCAACACGAGGCCAAGAAGGACCGGCTGAAGGAGAAAGCGAGGGTCGCGTCCGATCGCTGACAGCGCTGGCGATAGCTGAAGCCAATGCTGCCACGTAAGCAAGCAAAAGCTTTGTGTCGGCCGAAGGCGACAATGCTTGCGAAGCCAACGAATTGTAGACAGAGGAAGGCTGTTGATAGCTTCCCTGTCAGCCGATCAGAGTTGAACTTGAACTGCGAAGGAGTGAGAGCGGAAGAAAAAGCAACCACTAATCGCGAGTACCGCCACGCGACATTTAAAGGAGGAGTGGGTGGCCGCCGTCATGGATATGCTGGCCCCCGCTCGGAGGACTAATCTAGTGAGCTGGGCCTCGAGCCAACCCCACGTGGGGATTACTGGTGTGTGTGTGAAAATGGGACAAGAATCAGGATTCGGCTGCTATTTCAAATATAAATAAACTTAGGAGCAAACTTGACGAAAAACCATGGCGCATTTTATTAGTCTCCCCTTCCCATCCTTTAGCCGACTCCACCGCGGCGTGGTGGTCAAAGCGCAACCGGGAGAAAGGAACATAAAACGCGAAAAGGGTCATGCATCTCGAAATTTTTTTTGCAAGTCTCAAGAGTAATATGCCGAAAGTGTCGCGAAGGCCTCCGGTCATTCACGAAGGGCAGGCCTAAAAGGCGCAGTCTCTCGATTTATGAAGAAAGGCGACGATGTCGATCCCAGATTAGACTCCGTAAAGCAAACGAAAGGAATTGCATCTGTACCGATTCTATAAGGTCTTGATACTTTGCATATTAAGGTGACCATACGCACTAACAATATTCAAGAATATGACGAACAAGAGAAATATGAAGTAGTTTGGTGGTGTAGGGATAATTAAACTCCCTAGACCATCGCTTAACTAAGGCAAAAACCCCTTTAGCTTTACCAACGATTACGCCATAATGATCAGAGAAGTTTAAGTTATGGGTAGACAAAACTCCAAGACCTGATACTGACTAGATGCGTTCGAGATCACTCGTCCCTATAAAATAATTGGAAAAGAAACAAAACAACAAGACCGGGAAAACTCAGAAGTACAAGTTTTTTCAACAGTAGCTTGTGGTTCACCGAATCAAAAGCTTTACTGAAGTCTGTGAATATAACGTCAGTTTGTTGTTGTTTTTGAACGCGTTTCTAATGACGGCACAAAACTCGAAAAGGGTTGTGGTAGTAAATTTGTGTTTCTTAAAGCCATGCTGTGAGGGAGACATTATTGAGCTGCATTGGTGCTGAAGCTGAGCAGAAATTATGAGTTCGAATAACTTGGGAATTGCACTAAGTTTTGCCATCCCTCTGTTGTTTTCAATATTAGATTTGTTACCATTTTTGTGAAGAGGAATTAAGAAAGATTAGATCCAACATTCAGGGAAAAATGAGAGCTGAAGGGACAAATGAAACAGTTTAGACAATGGTTTACATAGCGCACTAGCACAATTTCTCAAAACACAGCTAGGTACAATGTTTGGACCCGAAGAGAAAGAAGGCTTGATTGCGGAAGAGAATATGGATACGGTAAGGCTGTGTCGAAACTAACAAATGAATAAGTAGATTAGAACATTTTTTCGAATAAGTTTGCGATGTCAAGCTTGTTATAAGCGGACAAATATTAGATTTTCGGGCTCGGTATTGAGATAAAGACTAGATGGACAAATATTGGATTTTCGCTTAGAATTCACAAACGCATAAAATTGCTTAGGATTAGCCTGAAACTGATTTCTACACCAATTTAGGTAATTTTTGTAACATTCGCAATTCTGAGTCAGGAAGTCAGAGCGAGCAGTTAAATATTTGGCACGGTCGACTTGCAACCCGGTTCGTGCGAATTTTTAAAAAGGGTCAGTTCTTGAGACACAAGCGTTGGCAAACTCCGACGCAAAAATACAATCTTTATCACAATGATTCCTTATAAAGTTCAATTGTCCCAATAAATCATCAATAAGACCGTAAATTAAATCATGATGGGCAAAACATAGTAGTCAGGGTAGGGCATCTATGAAATAGAAGGTAAGTTGAAGTCACCTAAGACAATAAAATGGTCATTAGCACCAAGACAAGAGTGAATAGTCTGGACGTGAGTTTAGTTTTTTGGAGGCCTAGTTAAGGGAGTCTGAGGCTCATGAGCCCGGGGCTTACTTTTATTCACGAATTCATGAACAATGGTATGTTCAGGCCATACAGAAGCATTAATAACCCTACTAAATAATATATCAGAAAGTGAAATTTATAACGAAGATATATCACGTCTTTATTTAAAATTGAACTTAGAGACAGTGAGTTCGGTAGCAGAAACAATTAATTTGGTGCTCAGATGGGTCTTTACACCGTTCTCGGAAGCACCTGGATTGAGGAGGGAAACATAAATCTGCTTTTTAGGAGCAACGCCAGCTAAAGGCACCGGTATCCTGGGTTCTAGGGATAATGAATTACTGCGAAGAGACTGTGACCGCCGGAGGTACCATCGCCGAAGTTTGCATCGCCAGAAGAACCACCGACGGAGGAACTGCACGGTGAGCGCCCGGAGTCAGCAACACGTCGTTGGGGGTAGCAGCATTTGACGGGGATGCCTGGTCGACGTTAATAGATTGCAGATCCGAACGCACGACAGGATCAGCCTGTCCAGATCTATGTGTGTTTGTTTACCAAGTCACTTAGCAGTTGTAGTGATTTAATTCCGCTTTCTGGAAACGGTTTGACAATTCCTTGAAACCGGCTGCCAGTGACTAAAACTGAGTTTGCCTTATGAAGACCATCATAACAGATTTATTATGAAGGCAGCTCAGGCACGTCAAGTTCATTCCACTATGTTCTCGTATGCGATCAGCGATACGCCCACTGTACTGCCCAAAACCGGCGCAACCAACATGCGAAATATTCTCGCAAGCCCAACAGCCAACAGAGACCTGCTTCGAAGTAAATTTACGACTGTTCGGACAATAACAGCATAGCGGGTAGCCATAATTTGTTGAAATAATTTATAGAAATTATAAACACACTAATTAAAAAAAAAGAAAAGAATATTAATAATTCTGCGGCAAAGAAAACGGTTAAAACAGAAAACATAGAGCGCAAAAATAAGAGCTTTTATCTAAGCGCCGAGAAGTTATGAGTTTGTGTGATTGTTCAGCGTGTGCAGATCACAACAACAACACCAATGCGGTGCAGAGATAAGCGGTAAACTCGATGCACAAGAGAAAGGCAAAGTGAGTTAATAAAAATGTAAAACCGCATTTGTTTTACACTATTAAAGTAAACACTGATCACTTGCCAAAAATTTGGGCTTATTAATATTATTGTTCGTTTCGTTCGTTTGCTCGCCTTTTCACTTTATAGCGAACGGTCGTGTTTTTGTTTTGCGATTCGAATTTGTATTTTTTTGCATTTTAAGCCACCGGGGTTTCCTTTAATTTGTTCACTCAAATAAATAAAAATCATTTACCGTTTGCTGCCGCGTTTGCATGCTCTTTCTGTGTAAATTAATTATATTAATAATCACTTTTAGTTTTGTGATAAGACAGTTTTTTTGCTTTCCTTTTGTGCCTATCTTGTAAATCCCCCCTTATGTTTCGTTGCGTTGAGCTGCATCTAAGTGGTTCCAAGTTATCCCGCGCTCTTGTCTTTATCTTACTCTCTCCCTTTAACTGTTCTGCTCATCGTATTTACGGATTCGTTCTCCCGCACTGTGCGGTGCGGTCGTGCACGCTAAATGCTAAATGGAACTTAACTCATTTGTTATTAGAGGTTTCCAACGCAACCTTCAAACCGATGTGATTTACTTGGACTTTAGTAAAGCCTTTGACTCGGTTAATCATTCAATTCTTGTAAGGAAACTCGACTTAATTGGGTTTCCTGTTGATCTACTTAAATGGATTTTGAGTTTTTTGTCTCACAGAACTCAAAAGGTTCTGTTTAAAAATGCTCTCTCCAAATTCCTCAGTGTTACATCTGGCGTCCCACAACGTAGCTATCTTGGCCCACTGCTATTTACATTGTTCATCAATGACCTTCCGCTAGTTTTAACCAACTCTCGTGTGCTTATATACGCTGACGATATTAAACTATGCTTGCAGTATAAGGACAGCTCTGGAGAGTTGGAGTTACAATCGGATGTTAATAATTTTCAGGCATGGTGTCGTGCTAACCAATTACATCTCAACAGCTCCAAGTACAAACTGATGACATTTTCACGTGTCACTCCCCAGTATGCCACTTATATGCTTAATGATTGCTCTTTGGAAAGAATAACTCTTGTCGATGATCTAGGAGTCCGCCT